>CAXARO010001712.1:0-153884 GCA_963971305.1 Arcuatula senhousia
AGACTCTGTCAAGCTTTTATTTTAAATTAATAATTGGATATCTAGTGTTTGCTTTGGTTATAATTATTAATTGAATTGTTTACTGAAAGTCATGTTATTTAAAAAAGAATCTTTAAAAGTGGCATTCAAGAATGGGGTGATAGAATCAAGTAATCACTCTTAAAATGCCCCAGTTATCATGCAGGAAACCCATGAGGAGGCTTCAATGAATGTAAGCAAGGTCCTTCAGTGGCGTAAATGTTTCACCCTTATTGGCTTCCAGATCTGTCAGACCACTATTTGATATTGGGGACAGTGAGTGGGCCATTGATATGAGGATTTCACTGATATGGGGGAAAAAATTGAGAAGTTTAAGTTTATTATTAAAATTTTAATTTGTCAATGGCTAGAATGGGATAAAATTGTCATCAATGAAATTTCAGATATATGACAAATGTACTTTATTATCAAAAGGTAAAACAGAAGAGCGATTATATAACATGATTAAGTGGTTCAAAAATCAAATTGAGGGATACAATCACCCTGTGTTCTGTGTATCCACTGTGTGTGTATCTAACAGTATACATTGGCCCTGCACGTCATTGTATATCCTACAGGATACATGCGCCCTGAAAGGGTTAGCTAATTAGAATTGGCCAATGTATTGTCAATGCATGCTATTTTCTTGAATTCATTTATAAACAGTTTTAGATTATTTAGTATACACAGACATTTGTACTTTAATGCTGACAGGATGCTTAAAAATCAATTAAATAACAATTAAAATAAGATTTACAAACTTATTGATAAAGAAATTCTTCTCTCTTGTGTTTATACAAAAGCTGAGCATTGAAGATATCTCCTGAAAAGTGAGGAGCATGATGTGTATCTTTTGAATGGTACCATATGTTTTAAGAATTTTCCCTACTGTGCTTTTCACAATTTTTTTCTGATTTTCTATTTTTACACAAAAATTATGTTTTGACATGCATATAGTTAATGATGCAGTAAATTAACCTTATATTATGTTTTTAATATTATCTTTGCCAGAGGTTTATAAAATAAACATCAGCATGTGGTTGTTGACTTTAAAATTAAAAAAATGTGAATTCTGCATTTTTTTTTTTTTAAACCTGCATGAATTATAAACATTCGATCAGTGTGAAATAAATCTTGACTTAACCATGCATGTAACTCACTTACTTTAAAAAATACATAAATGATTTTTTTAAAATCTTCTAATAAAATCTGCCCTTATTGTTGGGCATCCACGCCTGTGTATTCAATTTTTTTCTTCAAATTTTGATTCAAATCAGTCTTTTCTTTTTGTATAGAAAAAAATACTTAATTATCTCCCTTATATCATATTTAGATGTGATACAGTAAAGCCAGACTGTTATTCAAACTAAAGTATGTTGTCTAAAATGGATCAAGTTTATTGAGTTTATTAAATAATGCTGAACTTTATCCAATTCTAAGATCTGCTTTCTGAATTGCAGACATTTAATACAATACTGAAAGGTTAATCATTCAAATGAATGTCTTAGAGGTTGAGCTTTACACAATTACATGGAATTAACCATTAATATTCTACTCAATGCTAGACTGCTTATAGAATTTAGAATGTTAAACTGTCTTTAGGCCAGGGAGTAATATATTCTTTGTACTCTTAATTCAGCCACTAGTAGAAAAGTTCAAAATTGAGTTAAAAGATATGATAGTTAATTGTTTTAATTAGTGTTTGACTGGTCTGCTGTACTGAGATGATCACCTCAATATCCCTATTGTGTCTCACAACTATGTTGTGTTCTATGGTCATTACCGGATCCTAAGATCGCAATGGAAGAGGGAGGTTTGGCGCCATAAAACCTGGTTTAACCCACCATTTCGTTTGAAATGCCTGTACCAAGTCAGGACCATTGCGATCCACCAGTTCTCCGGTATGACTGATTCGTTTTTGTCATTTTCTCTGGACTATGAGATTGATCATTCAAGTTCGGTAGTTTTGTTATTACCTTTATTTAAGAAGATGACAAACGACTTCAGCCGTTAACACACCTCTTTCATTTCAGCTTATTTGGTGAATAACTGGATAAATTATGATCATTTAAACAATTTTGAACTGGTATGATCAATCTGATACTATGGCAGATATAGAAATTTTCAAACAGAAGGGCATGCAATTAAAAAAAAATCTTCTCTGACTTCATATTTCATACAGTGCCTAACATATTTTTCCTTTCATGCCCAGCACACCAGTTCTAAATCTGCCTTTGTAATATGCCCAAAAGAAAAGACAAAACAATGCAAAGACATACTGGAACAATTGTTGATGACATAGGGTCCTGACTAACCTTTGTTCAAGGTTTACCAGACTCGACCTTTTCTTGTAATTGTGTAACTAGAATAGTTCATTTGATTTCTACCAAAATGTGGATTTTGTTTTCACTGAGTGACTTGGTACAGGCATTTCAAAACCAATGGTAGGTTTAACCAGGTTTTATAGGGCTTAGTCTACCTCTTCTTCAACAATTTTAGGGTCCAGTAATAATACAGTAGTGATACAAAATAGGAATAGTGAGGAGATCAATATATGTAAAAAAACTATTTTTTTTAAACAATCACAAAACATTTTGTCTGATGTAGGATATGGAGTAAATGAACATGAGACCATGATGTATTGAGTTTATCTTCCAATGGCTGAAATCAAAAGAACAAATTTTTAATAGACATACTTTATTTAATGTGAAACTGAATGTCATATCATGATAAAATATCCATGCAGGTATTAAATTTTATGTTTTAGATGCAGAGTATTGAAAAAGTTCAAATTACCAAGTGCCAAATCTGGAGAAATAGAATTTATAAAGCATTTCAGGTATTAAAATAGCCTATACTTTTTTTAAAACATTTTTTTGAACTAATCAACATGAAACTTTGCAGGAACAAATAAGGTATCTTGATGCTAATCTTAAAGATTTTTTTTCAGAATTTCTGCCCTGATTTTGGAACATTTCTAGCAAAAAAATGAAAGTGAGATGTGGAATTAGTGTATTCAACACAACTTACATGTTAAGCAGTTATTTAAAAATATACAATGAAAAACTGCCAGCAGAGCGATTGCTGCTCCCAAGTAGCATGTCTATGCTTAACCTTTAAATACTGAAGAAAGGTTTTGCACAATAATCCCTACCTTTTTATGACATTTATAGATTATATATTGGCCTTTTTAGTTTTAAAAAATAATCATCACAATATTAAATGTAGAGGAGTCTGGTTTCCTGGCTGATTTTTTGCATCATATATCTACAAACCAGAACATGGAACTATGATTTATTTTTGTCAAAAGTGGACATTTATGATTTCTACCACAAATGGTAAACCTTTGATAAACAAAACTAAGGATTTACCATTGTGGTAATATTACAATTCAAAATATATTATAACTATCACTATAATAGTCCGGGATACTAGTATAATCTATCTATCTACTAAAAAAAAATCTTTTTTCTGTGAAAATTGGCCAGATTTCAAATAAACTCCATATATTAAAGATTTAGCCTATTAATTAAAATGTCTAAGAATATCAATATTTTAGGAACCTGAACAGAGTCACATGAACTGAAGCGTTCACCCTTCGCAGGGTCACCACAACCACAGAAAACCAGCTGCAAAAGGAGGAACCAACAGTACAGCCAGGTTAGTAAAACTGACAGGGCCATCAGAATTCTGTTTAAGTCACAATGTCCAGTATTAATTGACTTAAGGTGACAGTTTCAACAGCCACCTAATAGGTTTCTGGACATTTATAGGATCAGTGATATATGGTAATAAGTATCCATGTAAGAATAATTGTAGTTCTTACTTAAAGCCCCTGGTCATGGAATTTGTCCATCTATCAATGTGCAATATCAATTGAAATCTTCAAGTCTGGTCATGATTGATGTTAATTTAGGTATTTCTTCACACCATTAGATATAATTTTCTCTCAAGGGGTAAAAAAACAGTGTTGTTTTGAGACAATTAATTTTTTTTTTTTTGGTCATTGGTGTTCCTAATTGGGGGAACTATTTCCTATAAATCATCTCATCAATTGCTGACTGTCAATCGACTTGATCCAAATGATTTAAAAAGACTTTTCCTTATACAAACAATTTTATTCCTTTGACTGGTTATGAAAAGAATAAACAATATTTCTTTATATAGAAAAAAATCATTATCTTCTTCATATAGAAAGTAACAAGAGGTAAATAGAACTTATACATACAAAAAACTGACTTTGGACGGCTTTTGTTGTTCTCTGATGGACTATCAATAGAGTTTATTGGTACGTAATTTGTCTTCATTGATTGGATAATGAGATAATTTGACACACCACTGAAGAGCTATTGTTTTACTGATTAGAGTGTCATCATCTGGTTGATGTGGGGGTACTCACTCTGTTTGCTATTTATACTTTAAGGAGATTATGCTATAATTATCCTCTGCTGTTAGGACTTTTTCTGATTATTTCTGGTGGTTCTTGAGTGATGTGAGTATGCATTTTGTTACCTAATTCTATGGTCTGACATAAGCTTAGGTATAAAAACAACACCTTGAAGTGTTTATGTACATGAATTAGATAAGCTAAGTATTTGCTTTATGAGATCTTCCACATTGGGTTAGATCAGCTGACTTAAGTTTCTGTTGGAATATTAATCTGTTTTATTAATTTTATCAAAATAGTTATTCAAATGATAAACTTTTTTTATTTATTCAGTCTTTTTATACGACCGCAAAAAATTTGCGGACGTATTATGGTATGATGCTGTCGTCGTCGTTGTCGTCGTCGTCGTTGTCGTCGTCGTCGTTGTCTGTTAACTTTTTAGTGTTTCCACAATAACTTTAGTTCCAGTTATCCGATTGCTATGAAACTTTACAATGATGTTCCTTACCATAAAAGGATGCATGGGATTGATTTTGGGGGTCCCCCCATTTTTCGTTTAGAAATTAGGGGCCAAAAAAGGGCCAAAAATACTACTTTTTTGTTTGTTTCCACAATAACTTTAGTTCTAGTTATCCAATTGCTATGAAATTTGACAGTGATGTTCCTTACCATACAAGGATGAATGGGATTGATTTTGGGGGTCCCCCCTTTTTTTGTTTCGAAATTAGGGGCCCAAAAGGGGAAAAAAAATCAAATATTTTACTTGTTTCCACAATAACTTTGGTCCTAGTTGGCCTATTGCTGTGAAATTTGTCAAGAATGTTTCTTACAATAAAAGAATGAACCTGAAGAATTTTTGCGCCCCCCCCCACTTTTTCTCCGTTGTGTAATTAGGGGCCAAAAGGGGCCAAAATAAAAACTTTTTTATTTGTGGTCCGATTTTGAAATTTTTTTTTACATGTTTGTTCTTGTCAAATAGCGGATACAAAATTAAGAATTAATTTTTGGGACCCCCCTTTTTTCCCCCTATTACGTAATTAGGGGCCAAATGGGGCCAAAATCGAAACTTTTTTATTTGTGGTCCGATTTTGAAATTTTTTTTTGCAAGTTTATTTTTGTCAAGTAGCGAATCCAAATTTGAGAATTTATTTTTGCGACCCCCACCCCTTTTTCACCTGTTACGTAATAAGGGACCAAAAGGGGCCGAAATTGAAACTTTTTTATTTCTGGTCCGATTTTGAATTTTTTTTTTGTATGTTTGTTCTTGTAAAATAGCGGATACAAAATTAAGAATTAATTTTTGCGACCCCCCCTTTTTCCCCTTATTACGTAATTAGGGGCCAAATGGGGCCGAAATTGAAACTTTTTTATTTCTGGTCCGATTTTGAAAATTTTTTTTGCATGTTTGTTCTTGTCAAATAGCGAATACAAAATTAAGAATTAATTTTTGCGACCCCCGCCTTTTTCCCCCTATTACGTAATTAGGGGCCAAATGGGGCTTTTTTATTTGTGGTCCGATTTTGAAAATTTTTTTTGCAAATTAATTCTTGTCAGGTAGCGATTCTAAATTTAAGATTAATTTTTTGGGGCTGTAATCATAATTTTAAAAAAATTCTGGTTCGATTTTTAATTTTTCCCCAAACATTATTCTTTTAAAGAGTAGAATACAACATTCAAAATTTATATTTTTAGCCCCTGGGTTGAAAGTCCATCAGAGAAGCATGTGTCAAAAACCTTTGTCAGTCCACCATGGGCTGCATGTGTCCAGAACAATAGACTATCCATATTAGGCCTAAAACGTACAGGGTTCAACATGTTGCGGTCGTATCATGCTGCGCTCGGCGAAGCTTTTTATTTAATAATATTTTATTGATTTGTGTTGAAACTGTTGAAACTGTCACTGTAAAGCTAAATAAAAAATAATTATTTATAAAAATTGTGTCCAAACTTATATGTAGAGCTATAAGTGTTCATCAAAAATGGGTTTAGAATATATAATTACTAGTAAAAAATAGTTTTTAAAAGTAGTTGCTTGACTGTGTACATCATTTTGTACACGAACATTTAATTTTTAAGTTTGGAATTTAAGAATTTTTTCCATAAATTAAATTCTTTTGTTATATTTTCACCACATCTTCTTTCCTGAAACATTTTCCAAATATCTACTGTGGTTTCATTATTATTCATGGGGTATCAATTTTTGTGGTTTTCGTGGGTGGCATTGACCCACAAAATTTGATACCCCATGAAAAGAAAATTTAACATTGATCTGTATGTAAAAGACTTCAGAACCACAAATTTAAAAATCCACGAAATTGTCCTTTTTACATCAAAACATGAAAATGGTACCCATGACCACAGTATTACATGGCCATTTTCATGTCCTTAAATTTCTCTTGAACTCCACAAAGAGTATTTTCTGTACATGGAATTAATCTAATTTTGTTTACATCTCAATATATGAAATGATTCCAAAACTTTTGTCATAAATATTTACATGGTATTTTGATAAGCAAGTGAGGAGTTATGATGGATCTTTCTATATCTCATACCCGTAGCCAGAATTTTTCAACAGGGGATTCGAAAATGTGAAGAAGGGGGTTCGATTTCCCAATTTTTTCTGACTTTAATAGTGCTTAACCCATTTTTCACCGGATTTTTCCTTATTTTGATAATTTTTTTTGTCCAAGGGGGGGTTCGTCCGAACCCCTCGAACCCCCCCTGGCTACGGGTATGTATCTACAACATTTGTATCCATTGCAAGATGTTTTTGCATATACCTTATTTACATTTAACCTGCCAGATAATAATCACAACAGAATTTAAATTTGTGAGTAAAAAATAAGGGTCTAAAGAAACCCAGTAATCTCTAACTAAACTGTGGAGAAGCAGACTGGATCTAAATTATAGAATACAAAGTTATTGAAAAATCATTAAAAAAATAAAAATCTTATATACTGGGTTTTAAGTCAGATATTAAGTTAAAATTGATTGAAGAGTCTGTCATTGCAACTACATGTGGCAAGTAGCTTCCTTTTATAGTACTATATGGTGTAAATCGATTTTATGCCCCTAATTCATCCACTTCCTGTTTACCAAATATTTTAAGACGCAGGCAACATATGCCTACCATGGAAGACTGCCATTCTTAAAAGTTTACTTTAAAGATTCAACTAAATTTTCAAAATTCCTGTATGACCAATTCCAACTTTACAATTTATATGTCAGATATTTATGTGTCTATAAACTGAAGTAAATAAGTACGGTACAAATTCTTCATGAAAGGGTCATTTGGTAAGGATTCTTATGGAATTTCTCGCTGAAAGTCTTCTTGACAGTAATTTGTTTTTCTGAAATCAGCAGAAAAGACCTCCAGACTCTTGATGAGTGTCCTGATTTCCCTAGAGAATAATTCTGATGTAAATTATAGCATTAAATTGTCAGCTATATTTGTCTCCAAGCTCTTTGAATTTTATATAAATCCGACTTAAGTCCTCTGTAATATTTCCCGAGTTAGAAATTATATTACTTAGAGTCAGGTTGTTAAGATTCTATCAACTCATCTATGTGTATTGGCGATTTATTTGATTTCTGGTGACAAAAGTCATTTAAAATATGGAAATGAGTTCCAATAACATGAGAAATTTGCCCGATCGTAACTATCTTTGGTCTTGATTCTGATCTTTATTGTGAAAGTTCTGGTCGATTTTATATTTGTTCGGTACCACCGTATTCAATAAGTAGACCGTTATATCTTTGGCCTACTTCTGGTATTATTGGAACCAACTCAGCAGGTTTTAGATTTCAATCATTATTCTATCACAGGCTGGAGTTATGGTACCTGGGTATATGAGATTTATATATGGGGTTAGGAAAATGGGGTTATGATACATTAATGGATTGTGTCATCCTAACCAGAAATATTGAGTGTTGTAAGAAGAATATATAACAATATATTGGTTGATTGCTTTTGTGGTTTCTGCAAGACCTACTTCTTATATACATAAAGGCTGTATAATAGCTAGTTTATGAATGATTTAGAAAGTATTTCATCCTTTTAGCTTCAAATGTTTTGTTTTTCCATCCTACTTTAACCTTTTCAAGTCTTCACATTATAAAGTCCTAATTCATAAAATGATAAAATTTTCTTCTTCTTTAAACACTGAATTCAATTTAACTGTGGAATATGAATAATTTGTAGGGCATAGTTTTTAGCTCACCTGACCCGAAGGATCATGTGAGCTATTGGCGTCACTTGGCGTCCGTCGTCCGTCCGTAAACTTTTTCAAACGTTAACTCCTCTGACACCATAAGTCCAATTGAAACCAAACTTGGTGTAGTTGTTCTTTAGGGTATGGCCTACAAAACTATTGTTCGGATTTTTGATTTTTAAAAAAACATGGCCGCCGTGGCTAAAAATAGAACATAAGGGTAAAATGCAGTTTTTTGCAAATAACTCAAAAACGGCTACAGATATCAAAATTCTGGCATAGGGTAAAAGTGATCAGCACCTCAAGATCTACCTACCCTGAAATTTTGAAGAAAATCCAACGACCCATGTAGGAGTTATTGCCCTTTTTGTGGATTTTTTGCAAATTTTGCACCTGTTTAGCTCAATATCTTGAAAACTATACTAGATATTTGAGAAATTTAAATTGCATATTGTTAAGCACATCAAGATCTACAAAATTTGTAACAGGGTCAACGTTGTAGGACCTTTCCTTTTAGGAGTTATTGCCCATAGAACGTCAAAATTTAGCATTTTTACAGCATTTCCTCATTACATTGAAAACGTTAACTCCTCTGACACTTTAAGTCCAAATGGAACCAAACTTGGTTTAGTTGTTTATTAGCATTAGGTGTATAGAACTGATGTGGGGATTTTTGATTGGTCGTAAAGCATGGCAGCTGTGGCTAAAAATAGAACATAGGGGTAAATGGCAGTTTTTTGCAAATAACTCTATAACGGTGACAGATTTCAAAATTTTGGCTGGGATCAAAAGTGATGAGCACCTCAAGATCTACCAGCTCTGAAATTTTGAAGAAAATCCAACAACCCATGTAGGAGTTATTGCCCTTTTTGTGGATTTTTTGCAAATTTTGCACCTGTTTAGCTCAATATCTTGAAACTATACAAGATATTTGAGAAATTTAAATTGCATATTGTTAAGCACATCAAGATCTACAAAATTTGTAACAGGGTCAACGTTGCAGGACCTTTCCTTTGAGGAGTTATTGCCCTTGGAACGTCACAATTTAGCATTTTAACTGCATTTCTTTATATTGAAAATGTTAACTCCTCTGACACTTTAAGTCCAAATGGAACCAAACTTGGTATTATTGTTTATTATTATTAGGTGTATAGAACTGTTGTGGGGATTTTTGATTGGTTGTAAAACATGGTCACTGTGGATAAAAATAGAACATTAGGTTAAACTGCATTTTTTTGCAAATAACTCAAATAGGGTGACAGATTTTTAGATTTTGATTGAGAACAAAAGTGATGAGCACCTTTAGATCCACCATATTGTCAGATGACCCCCTTATTAATCTTATGACCCTTTCAACGTTAAATAGATTTTGCCTTATAACCTTTACTTCAGGCACATATGTCAGGTGAGCGATTCAGGCTCCTGGGAGCCTCTTGTTGTTTCTTAATAGAAATGTGTCAGGGTGGGATGCATATATGGTCAAAGAGTGCATTGATATTCAGTGTTCAATTCCCATGTTTATGTGCATGATGAACTTCTAGCACTATATTTTATATGAAAATATTGAGAAAACTCAGCAATTTGATTATATCATCATGTCCCAATGGAACTATTTTCAGGCTGAAATTACCATTAGAGGATTTTTGTCTCGCCTGCGACGAATGTCGCAAAAGGCGAGACTTAGGTATGGTGATTCCGGCGGCGACGGCGGCGGCGGCGGCGGCGGCGGCGTCCACAATTGGTTAAAGTTTTTGCTTAAGTCTGTTTTGTGTGAACTAGTTATGTTACACCATTGATATTTGGTATGCAGTTGCATCAGCATCAGTACAGATCAGTTTTAAAAGGATTTCACCTGTATGCTCCTGCAGTCACGGTCTACTGACTTTGAAATTTTACACTGATTTGGCCGAGGTTAACCTTTTTTCTTAAGTCTGTTTAACATGAAGCACTTATGTAACACCATTGATATTTGGTATGCAGTTGCATCAGCATCAGTACAGATCAGTTTTAAAAGGATTTCACCTGTATGCTCCTGCAGTCACGGTCTACTGACTTTGAAATTTTACACTGATTTGGCCAAGGTTAACCTTTTTTCTTAAGTCTGTTTAACATGAAGCAGTTATGGTACATCATTGATATTTGGTATGCAGTTGCATTGGCATCAGTACAGATCAATTTCAAAAGTATTTTATCTGTATGATCCTGCAGTCACGGTCTACTGACTTTTAGATTTTACACTTTTTAACTTTTTACTTATGTCACAAGTGTTTTTTATCATGTTTATAAAGCAGTTATGGTTCACCATTTATATTTGGTATGCAGCTGCTTAAGCATTAGTTAAGATCAGTTTAAGGAGGATTTTTACTTCATTTTATACTGTGTCCAGTTGCGACAGGCGAGACATGTCTCTGTGTTAACAGTTTATTTTTAAGATAGCTCATTGGTGTCATATTTCAATTTAGCCTTTGACTTAATGTAACAATTTTTGCAATTTTTCTGGTTTCAACGTATGCATGCATGAATTTTTTTCTACTGGACGGAATTTAGAAAGATAAATAAATTGAATCTAATACACCAATAGATGATTTCTAAAATGTATACATGTCTGTCTGTCTGTGAGATTCAATGGGATGTGGGGGATCTGTGTTTCATAACTCTTGACCACATTCATCTATTTTTAGCTCACCTGGACCGAAGGTCCATGTGAGCTATTGCCATCACTTGGTGTCCGTCGTCGTCCGTCGTCGTTATCATTTTTCAAACGTTAACTCCTCTAACATTATAAGTCCAATGGCTTTTAAATTTGGCACAGTTGTTAATTAGCATAGGTAGTATAAAACTAGCGTGGGGATTTTTGATTCGTTGAAAAACATGGCCGCCATGGCTAAAAATAGAACATAGGGGTAAATTGCAGTTTTTTGCAAATTACTCAAAAACGGTAACAGATATCAAAATTCTGGCACAAGGTAAAAGTGATCTGCACCTCAAGATCTACCTACCCAGAAATTTTCTAGAAGATCCAACAACCGATGTAGGAGTTATTGCCCTTTTTCTGGATTTTTTCAAAATTTTGCACTTATTTAGCCCTATATCTTGAAAACTATACAAGATATTTTAAAAATTCATGTTGCATATGATTCAGCACATCAAGACCTACATTTCATGTAATTAGGTCAAAGCTGTAGAACCATTTCTTTTAGGAGTTATGGCCCTTAAAGCATCAAATTTTACCATTTTTCATTACTTTTACCCTGAATTTCAAAGATTAACTTGTCTGACACCATACATCCAACTTCAACCAAACTTGGCACAGTTGTTTAATAGCATTAATGCTATAATTCTATCGTTCGGATTTTTGATTCGCCAAAAATTATGGTCTCCATGGCTTAAAATAGAACATAGGGGTCAAATTACAGTTTTTTGCAAATAACTCAAAAACGGTAACAGATATCAAAATTCTGATGGGAGACAAAAGTGATAAGCATCTCAAGATCTACCTGCTTTGAAATTTTCAAGAAGATGCAACAAATGACATAGGAGTTATTGCCCTTTTTCTTGATTTTTTTTCAAAATTTTTCACTTATTTAGCCCTATATCTTGAAAACTATACAAGATATTTCAAAAATTCAAATTGCATATGATTAAGCACATCAAGATCTACAATTCATGTAATTAGGTCAAAGCTGTAGAACCATTTCTTTTAGGAGTTATTGCCCTTAAAGCGTCAATATTTACCATTGTTCATTACTTTTCCCCTGACTTGTCTGAAACGGTAAGACCAACTGCATCTTTACATGGCACACTGTTTGATAGCTTTTATGCTACAACTCTATCGTTCAGATTTTTGATTAGTAAAAAAACATGGCCACCATGGCTAAAAATGGAGGCAAATTTCATTTTTTTTGCTAACAACTCAAACTGGTTTCAGATATCAAAATTGTGCAAGAATCAAAAGTGATCAGCATATTAAGATCTACCTGTCCTGAAATTTCGGAAAAGATCTGACTGCTGATGTGGGAGTTATTGTTCTTTTTCCTAATTTTTGCCAAATTTGCACTTATTAAGCCCAATATCTTGAAAACTAACCAAGATATTTCATAAATTTAAATCGCATATGGTTAAGCACAATAATATCTACAAATATATGTATCTGTGTAGTTCAGGTGAGCGATTCAGGCTCTTGGGAGCCTCTTGTTTTAAATGTAGTATAAAGTTTCATCACTGAAAAGAGAAATGCCTTTTGCAAATTGTTAGTTAATAAAAACAGATACTGCATGTATATAAACACTCTTAGCTACTTTATGATACTTAGGTTTAGAATATACAATGAGCTTCCTTAGTTGAATCAATGGTCAATTTGGTCTGAAGAAAAGAAAAAAATCTATTGCTAAGAAGTACCGTATACTGTTTTTATAGCTTGTAAGAGGTTACAAGTAGAAATCAGGCTGATTTTTATGTACAGGTCAATTGTACTTTTTGAAATCACTGAAATGCAAACAAACAATTGTGTCCTAAGATTGATGTTCTTTCAACATGAAATCTGCTTAAAATATTTAAAAAGTTTTGCTTGTCTGATTATTATTAGTATTAATAGGTTGAAGTTGATACTATGATCTGATAACTAGATGTTGACAGTAAAATTGATCTGAAGATTTATACACAAGGTGGTTGTAGTTCAGCTACTCTTGTTATGTTTCCATAACTGTCCCTCTCTGGTCATCTTAATGGTCAGTTTATTGAATTGTTAATAGCTTTCATAGTAATAATGACATTTTTATCATTCACTTTAAATATATAGCTCTTGTTCACAAGTATTTAGTTTTACTTTGTTTAAGATCAACTGAGCTGACTGGCTGTTTCGCTTGTCTTTCTGGTAGGCTTATGTTAAAATACCTTCTGTAACTCATGCATTTAATACATGCTTTAATTTCTATTTAATTTATGACATAAATTGTCTTATTCAAGATTGCACTAATTTACAGTCACATTCAAGAATCTCAAGCTAACTACAGATGATATAACATGCATAAAAGTATGATGTTGATGCAATAAGAAATTGCTAAAATTGCATATTTTGTTTCAGTATTGAAATAACATATTTTATCTTTATTAGCTATTACTATTAAAATACAAACTGCACAGCATTATTTATGAGTAATTGCATGATATAAGGTAGTATCAATTAATTTTTCTGAGCATTTGCATTTGACTTGCAGCTAAAACTGGCCTACATAAATGACACGAGGACAGTCCTTTGTCAAAACTTTAGCCATTTTGCATTTTCCCCTTTTAATTGCCGGGTACATTCCATCTTGGTCATTCTAATGGTCATATCTTTCTATTGTATCCCCCATCTATTTAATTATATAATTAATGTGTTAATTATTAGTGATATCTAATGCCTTGCCCTGCCAGCTCAGGATATATTATAGTCAATGTTTATTATTATTACATAGTACAACATGTGTTTATACTGCAGCTTGTGAAGGCTAATGGCTTACATGTGACATTCAAATTTACTGTTTGTTTTTGTTTTGATTTGTAGGGTTGCAGTTGCTAAATAGGTGCTTGATTACATGGGTTAGCAGCCTATAGTTAGTAAGCAAAATTGTGGACCAGTAAATCTGAAGAATATAAGGTATGGACTAAGCAATTTTTACAATGGTGATGTACATGTATGATAAAATTGTGTTTTGTAATTATAACTTTTGTGAATTATATATCGATCTAGACGTGAGAAAGTTTGATGATAACCAGGATTTTAGGTTAAAAAGGGGGGGGGGGGGGGTTAAATTTTTTGTTTTGTTTTTGATGTGGGTTTTATGCAAAAAATATAATTTTTGCCAGTTATAAGGGGCCTTAGACGCCCTCCTCTAAACCTCTAAATCCGTGCCATTTTACGTGGGTGATAGGTACTCAATAAAACTAGTAAAACAAAATTCTGAAAAATCACACAATACAATGTACTTTTCTTTTGTCCTTTTTGTTCTTCATTTAGTTTTGTTTACTCAGCATTTTCTAATGCAATTTGTTTTTTAATATGGTTACCCAGTGTACCAGCTTATTGTACCTGTTCAATGCACATCTATTATTTATATGACTAACTCTATGTTTCTATTAGCCAGAAGTCAATATTGGTATAAAACTTGCATGTACTGTAAGTTACAATTACTCAGTCTAATCGGGGAAGTTCTTGACTTTTCCCCCAAATTCTTATTTATTTGAGTGCCTTAATTATGGTAATTTTTGTCATTAATTTCGCACTGCAGTGTTTTATAATTTGTTGTCGAGGGTATTCACTTCGAATGGATAAAATGATATAAGATGAAGTCCTTATTGTACCAGTATGTTTTTCCAGCAGTTTGTATTGATCTATTTCATAGTTATTTAAAATATGTAGCTTGGCCTATTTTTTTTATAGAAAGTACATGATTTTCAATTATTTCACCTGAAAATATAGCTTTTATAAATGAAGTACAATAGCATTATGTTACATACAACTAATATGAACATGATCAAATTTATCCTACAAAACTTTTAATGTTTGACGTTTGAAACTGAAGTTGTATATGTTTATTGCATTTTTTTGTTTTACTGTTCATGACCTTAATCATTATTCATCCTCCATGAGCAATTTCATCTTTAACAGTTTTGCTTAGAATATTTGATGGTAGTAGTGATGGGCAATCGGTTTTATTTCATAATCGATTATCAGAAATAATCGAAAGATCACAATTGATTATTAATCGATTATAAAATCAGATTAAATTTTTCATGAAAATGATAGAATTTACTCTCCAAATTAATGTTATTCTCTGCAATAGTTGCATAAATTCACTAAAATCTATTATGCTTTGATTAATCGATTATTGATGTAATAATCGATTTGTAGCATCGGCAGCCCATTTCGATTAGATTTTTCCGATTAATCAATTAATCGGAACATCACTAGATGGTAGTACACTTCCCACTTTTTGTTTTTACACTTGAGGTTTGTGTCTGTCCACATATCTTGTAGGCACATTCCTCCTTAAAAAGCTTGATGGATTTTGATGAAATTTTACATGATGGAAGAACATAATATTGAGATGGGCTTACAGAAATTTCATTGCACTGGGATATCCTTCTGGAAATATAATTAACTTAATATTTTTCAAATATAAAGTCCGAATTGAAGCAGCTTTTATCCTTTTATGAGCTTGTTCACAGTATTTCATGGACCACAAGTTTCAATTGTCAATTTGTATACTGGTACTTTTACATGTTCTGTAAAAAAAAGGCTGCTGGGGTAAATTGTATTTGAAAGGTTACTACTACTTGTATTTTATATATTAAAAAAGATTTACTGTTTGGTGGTAATCTACGAATTTATTTGGCATAACCTTGATAGGAGTAAGACAATGCTCTTCACTTGTCTAAATATCAAACTTTTATTGTGGTATGTGAAGATAAGGATCTTATCTTGAGATGATCATTTAAGGCATAATCAGATTTTAAGTTTAATCTTAAGAAGGTTGGCACAATGGAAGCATTACGTATTTGGTATTACGCCAGCAGGAAGGTATCGTGGGCTATTTGTAAATTCTTAGTGACGTAATATTGCTGAAAATTTGATTTAGTTTCGAGTTATGAAGTAATATGAGCTCCATGTCTCCAAAGTTCAGTTACTAATTATAAACGGTGGTGTAATAAAAATAGGGTTCGCCTCATATAATTTGTATATTATTAGAATAATTAAGTTTGAATAGATTATCTATGACAATGAAATAAGTTTTAAGGTTTCTTTTACCCATGATACACATGATACATGCATGCATCGGCATGATCTGGTGTTTGGGAACAAAGTAACATGGAATATATACATGGTATAGACGGGTTTTACAGAGGAAACATTTATTGAGGCTATAACAGAATGAAATAATGGAAAATGATGTGAAATTCGATGTTAAGGAAAAAATAAAGAAAACACAGATTCAAATTGAGAAAGTACATGTATGTATTTATCATAAGCAATTAAATAATGTCTTTATCACAGAATGAATTCAAAAATGAAGTGATTGTCATTTGTACGTGTAGAAATCCTTTTGAAAAAAAAATTAACTAAGAGTTTTTCTAATTTTATTTTTGTAGAGTGCTCATGGACTAAAAAGGCCTTGGTTAAGCACGGTATAATCTAACTTTTATATACATTATGAAGTTGCCATTTAACAATTATTGTTAAATTAAGTATTTTCATTTTATTGACTTGTATTTTATATTGATCTGAATTTGCTTTATTTATCAAGACAAGAAATGTATGTATGTACAATATAAGTTATTCTAATCCTAAGTATCGAGGAGAACAGAGGTGAAAATTAGAGCCGATCTTTTGATCTACATCATATTAATGTTTAATATACAATCAGTTTCCTTGGGATGCTTGTAACAATTGGAATGAATTTTTTTGGATGCTTTTTATGATGCCTGATTAGTTTTTTTCGAAGGTTTAAGTTGTTTATAACTTGGACTTTAATAATTTCGTTGTGCTGTTTCCCGAAAGTTTACATCAAAGCTTAATTTATTGGTAAGAATCACAATAATAATAAAAATTTAGGCAATAAAACAAAATTAAGTCTTAAGAAATTGATTATTGATATAATTATGCTACATGTATTTATTTGACCCTACTGGTAATTATAATGCCCCTGCAACAACTTGGCAGAGGACTATAATCACTCAGTTTTACTCATTCCTGTATGTTCGTACAAATTTCCTTCAAGCCTTCTCAGAAAGCATACATTGTACATGTGATAGATTTGGAATCTGGGAGGGTGGTTTTGTAAAACCTGATGAGACCCTTCTTACTGTTAAGTTCTCAAGGCATACATGCATGTCCAATGGACACTATCCTCATTTATTTTAAGCCACAGTGTTGGGAAAATGAGGTCTATATTTAAAACATAAAGTCAATAGATTTTTTTTTGCAATTTCTTTGTTTAGAAGTTAATGATTTAGTTTTAAATCAAAGCGCTAAAGCGTTTAATGGCAAGCGAAATTTATAAGAACTATAATAGATTTATTCTCTGTTAAAGTATATTGTTCAAAATGTTTGCGAATTATTAATTTTGGTGAGCGAAGAAAGGATTGTCATGCAGATGACAGGTATCGTGTAAAAATGGTATCGATTGAAACACCCCTTCGATTAAAATGCACTCGTCCCAATGATGTGTATTTTGTACTGATTTTATGAATGGTGAAGCTAGAATCTGAATCCATGCATTGACCAATCAATTAAGTAATAGATGAATACATAATGTATATTCTATCGCCTTTAACTAAAAAGTTCGTCATGAAAGATGCAAAGGAATAAATAAAACTTGTGCCGGTCATATAAAATGCCAATAAAAATTGAGATTTATAGAAGTGTATATCATGTTAACAAATATTGAAAAGTAATATAGAAAATCAAGCATTTTATTCCAGTCTGGATGCAGGAAAATCACTCCGTCTAGACAGAAAAAAAAACGTGAAAATCATCACTACTCTATAGACTTCATAAGGCTTCGCTAGCGCTTGCCTAAAAGAGGAAAGAAAAAAAGGATCCTTATTAAGCAAACAAACTGAATGTCTTGTAGCTTTGGTAAAAAAATCAATGATCAAAGTCCAAAATAGAAAAAAGAAGCTTGACCCAGGAAGGTTTTTAAAATAAACATCTATCAAATGTGGGGAACATATTGACCCCCTTCAGATTAAAATCTAAAAACAAATAATATTCAAGTGATTTTAGATATAGAAGATGAGAAAGAATTTGTTAATTGTAAGAAGAACAAGTTTTTGAATGTCAACTTGAGGTTTATATTTTATTTGCTTGTAGTATAATAAAACACTCCAACGGAATCAATTGCTAAAACCCCTCTTTTGATATAATTATAGGTAAAATTTTGTATATTGAATTATAAGAATTGGAACTTTTGTTGTTATTGTAGATCAAAGAAAAATTCTATGGCTAAAGATTTTGAAATGTTTGGTTTTTGTGTTTGATATATACATATAGTTGCAAAACTAGTTGGCTTAAATGAAGGATTGCACTACTCTTTTTCCCTCAGATCTAATTTATTTTTTCCCAAAATCATCATAATTAGCTTGAACATTGAAGCTAGAAAAACATTATTATTTGTGTGTTTAGAATATTACATTAAAGCTATTAAAAGTTGGCCCAAAATAAGCAAAGATTTACAGAGAGCATTTATTTTGTGATTCTTATCAAATGAAGGACTATATATACATGTGAATGACAGACTTCCAATTTCACTTTTCAATTAGCAAATCCTTTCTGGTCAATGATCTTGAGCTTTGTCTTCTTCTTTCCTTGAGCTATGAATTATCAATACTTTTGTCTTATCAGTTATACAATTATCAACTTATTCAGGATATTCCTCTTGATAAGATGTTATTATAACCTTAATTCTCATGTTATTGACCAGCAAACATCTTGTCAGCTGTGTCTTGTATCAATATCTAAACAAATTTTGTAAAATTTTATTGTAAATAGAGGCCATGGAGTACTTCATCAGTTTAGCCAACCTTTCGGCCTATCACTGATTTTTTGTGGAAATGGGGCATTGTTGTGGTTTAAGCTTTTCATTTGAACAGATCTTCAGACAAAAAAAGATGTTTTATATCAAGAGATTTATAAAGATATCTTAAACTTTTGACCATTGAAAAAATGGTCAAAACATTTAAAGAAAAATTTGTAAAAACCAATTTCAATAGATAGAAGATTATGAGATGTGGAACAAGTGTACAATATAAACGACAATTTAAAAAATCCACAATGGAAAACAGCCAGCATGTTTCAATGAAAATTTGTTTTCTTTTTATTTCTCAAAAAAACTTATTCTTATTTGAATTTAGTCCAACTTTCCATAGATCATTTAAGAATAAAAAAGTTTAGAAAGATAGTTTTACAATTTACCTATCAAAGGCATTATATACATATTTGTTTTGTTCAATTGGATCATTTATGATTTTGTGCATTCTATAATTCAGTCATAAAGGCATTATTCATTAATTTTGCACTTTTAAAAATCAAGGTAAAACGTGCCACTTTAATAAAGAACCTCCCTGAAGTCTTAAAGCTATTAACTTTTTTAATTCAAACGCACCTCTTAATTGTTCCCTCCCTGGATCTTTTATACCTGTGATAAATTGGTCTGAATCAAACGCACCTCAGCAGTACAGGTGTTAGATTTTAGGTAATTAGCTGATCAATTTTCTTTGATGATAAGTTATCGGCAACAACCAGCGATCAGGAGTTGTATACAGATCATGTCATCACTGTAAAGTGGGGGTTGGTATGATTTGTAAATTAGACAAAGAGATGAAAAAGATTGATTCAGTAATATATCTTCATCTTTAAAGTTATCCAAATGATTTCTGGAGCAGATAAAGACTCTGTTAACACAGGTGTTTGACCTTTAAAACAGATGGAATTATATCTTTTTATTGAAACGATAATAGTATTGTAAGACTTCAGCATTTTGTGTCCAGAAACACAGAAACGTTGGATGGTTCTCAATTTATTGGTAAATCCGTAAAAAAGGTTATTTTGAATTTCATCCCTATTGAACCATCGATAGGTAAATGGATGAATATTTACCATTGTATTTTCTTCTGTCATTTATTCATGTTTAAGAATGATTTAGATTTGGCAATTTATGATTAAGTAGCAAATATTTGACAATCTTAATGACTCCTTCATCATTATACCAACCTGTTGGACCCCTTCTTCGTGTTTAAGGCTCTTGCATGAGTGCATTGCAGGTCTCATGCCCAATACATTATCTTTCATCTTTTAAAACTTTTGTATTCATATTCCCATGGAAGACATTAATTTCAAGCACATTAAATATTAGTTTGTTTTTGAATTGATGTACATTTTACAGTATATACATCATGTATGTATTATTCTACCCACATGTTCATAAAACTGCTGTCTCATACAGGCTTATTAATATTAATAAACTATTTAAGAATTTTCATTGACAAAACCTTTTAGTCCTTGGAACATAACACTAAAAGTTAATTAACTCTGCAAGGGTTATAATTCCAGATTACTTGGGTGGCCATGGGGTTCTAGCCAATTAAAACTTTTTGTTTTCATGGTGCATGTAATTCCATATATTATTCATCATCTTTGAAAGATAAATCCTTTATCAGCCTTAAATTGTCTCTTTGCTGCTAAAATGAAGAAGGGGAGTCACTTCTAGCAGAAAATATTCAACTCATTATGGCTTTATAATCTCTTTACCAAATAAGATTTTTATTATCCACAGAAACAGTTTGGGGAGTTGGGTTAAATAAGAATGATACAGTCTGTCTATCTGCAGGGGCAGATCTTGGGGCGCAGGGCTTCCTGTTGTCAGAAAAAAATGGCTGGAAAAATAGGAAATCATTGAAGCATCAGAGTACTCTGGGGCCCTTAGCTTGTCTTTTCTAAATTGCAAAAATCTGCCATTTGTCTATCCATCCATCTGTTTGTCTGTCTGTCTGCACATTTTGTAAGCAAAACTCCCCCTAAAATACATGATGGATTTCGATAAAGCTTTTTTTATGATATGTATTAAGCAATAATAAGCATAAATGTGGTTGGATGTCATTCAGGGGAGATAATTAAATTGATTAAGATTCTTCCAATAAAATTAAATATGAAGCAGGACATCATTCACAGTAGTTTATGTTTTAAGCACTTTTTTTTTCTTTCTAAAGCTTAAAAACCACACTAGGAAAACATATAAATTTAAGTACTTTCTGCAACATCAACAAAATGAATTAAGTTCTTAACTATTCCATTGATCTTCTTTAAATCAATTAAAGCTTCCTCTATATATTTGTTTTCAATGTTTATGTACTGTAATCACCTACCATAGGCCACCTGTTGAGAAAAAATACAAAAAACTTTAATGTTATGATTAGGAATAACCATTTCTGTTTTGTTATATTCGCCCTGAAGATCAATGGAATAAGATTTAATAAGCTACGCTACTTAGGGTATTTACAGGTAAATACTAGTTTATTAATCTTTAACCTTTAGCTTTATTGTCAGCTGTAATTAGTGGCCGCTGCGCTTAATCAGTGTTAAATTCTAATTTTACGGAAATTTAATATGAAACCTTCTGAGGTAATCATTACGTTTTTTTATAGCTTTGATTGAGTTTTGACGTTGTGGTATATTTAATTTATTTGTTTGGCCCCTTGGCCTTTAATCATTTTCATTATGTGTTGGTTAATGAATTATTGGGGCTTAAAATTTCTCATTGATTTGCTATAGTAATTAAAATTTCTCATTCAGTGTAATGTAAAGTCACATATTGAAATATCAGGAATTAGGCTGATGGCACAATATTGAAGGAAATGAGGGGGAGGGTAGCACAGTGGGGAAAGAAGACTTCGTCGATGTTGTAATTTATAATAATGAACATCTAAGTGGAATAGATTTTATGAATTTTAAAGTTTGAAATAGCATCATTTGAATTAAAAAAATAATAATGAACTCAAAATTTAAAAGAAGACTTTTGAAGTAGTTTAGAGTTTTTTGACACTATACATTTCATCCTTTTATACATATTATACATGTAGTTGAATTTACCATGTTTACCATGACTCAGTATTTTTTAAGGTTAGAATTATTTGAATGTATGTGAATTTACTTTATGTGATTTATTCCTATGCTAGAAATAGGTACAATCGCAATACATTTGGTGCCAGACCATCCATATATATACACAACATGTCATGCGGTTTGGTGCCTTCAATTCCAAAATGTTTATTTATTCCAGCTATTGTTCCTGGTTAATATTATCACATGAGCTGACTTTGACAATGTATAAACAAAACTGTTTGTCAACCGACTTTTAAATCATAATAGAAGTTTCAATTTCCAAAATCAGCTGTAATTTTGTTCGGTAGGGTGAGCATTAAGTAATAGATTTGGCCTTGTGGTAATATTGGCATAAATTCTTTATGATTTTTAAATGTTTCCTATTGTTGGAGAAATAATCGTTCAAACTGTTATAGAGTCGTAATAGATTGTACAATGACCTTATAAGTTAAGATTATCAGGATTGTAATGGAACGTTTATCAGCTACTCAGGTTTGCTCACTTGTTTATCCTATTTCCTTTATCTTAGCTGTTTCACAATAGTTTGTAACACAATTGTTATTTGGTGAAAAAATTGAAAAGATTTCAAATCTTGATTTTAAGTTCTCTAGTAAGAGGTTATTATTTTGTGATTTTTAAAAAAAAATCTTTTTACGCAGTTTTTCTTTAGGTATTCAATTTTGATATCATCATTTAAACATCCAAATGAGACAGGCAGTTAGAAAAGACTTGAATTGTCCAGTTATAATCAATTTTAATGTGTTGAAAATTATTAATGAATTGCAAAACTTTTTTTGGGGTATTTTTAAACAAAGTATTGTTCAATATTTTAAAAAATATAATTCAACATGTCCGTGACACAATTTGTCGTACTCCTCTTCATTTTAAACGAAATTCATTTTAACTGTGTTAATAGCTATTAGTTTTCTAGCTTGAAATAGTACCATAATGGCATGATATACAGCTATAATGTTTTACAATCTTTTTTTGAAATGGGATCCGCTACCTTTTTGTAATTGTCATCTCTCGTTCCTGCTGCAGTATACAGATAATAATAGCTGGAGGTGTTTTGAAGTCGGTCGGTCGTTAAAAAATCAACATGTTTCTACGTCAATTAATCAATTAATATTATCATGCGGTTTTTTTATTTAGTTAAGTCTATAATTGTAGCACTATGTATCTACATTTAGAAATATACTACCTTTATAGTCTAGTTTTGTCAATAGATAATTATTGAGCAACCCGGTTTTAAAATTGACTGACGTAAATTAATTTTCCCCTTCTCATGCAATGTTGAAATAGCTGAATGAATTTATTTGATTCCCTGGATCGGTAGTAAATGGAGATGGAGCTCGTCGCTGTGATGCATCTCGATGACGGGGTAAAGTTATATAATTCTCGTTATAGAATTTTCAAAATTGAAATTTGATTATCATAATTTAATTTATAAATTTTTGTTGACAACTTTAATTAGTTTTTTTGTAGCTATATGGGAATTGTATAGTTTTATTACATTAAAGATATATTTACATTACTCATTATCTTTTTAATGAATATTTTTCATCTATAACTGCATTTTAATTTTGTATAATCTAAACTGTGTTAAATCCTTTTTGTATGATATAAAAATGAATATGTCCTAAAAATGTCATGCCTATTAGTTTATACAAATCGTATATAATTACTCTATGGATATAGAAGCATTAAAAAAAAAACCATTTATTAGGTATAGAATAATGTGTAGAGAAGAAAATGTGCTTATGTTATTTCCATAGTATACACTTTCTGTGTTTTGAAACTGCAATAAATATGATAGAAAATAAAAGGTATTAATTGTTCAACAATTTTTTTTTGACAAATGGGGTGGGGTGGACGAAGGTCGCCCGTCCCCCTCTGGATCCTTCTCTGATTTACATGTATATGAGTATATGCATGTTTTAAGTTGCTATTGTATTGCATCTACCTTAGAGAGTTTCTCCTGATGATTATTTTTGGTATTTCATTTTATGAACCACCTAAACATGAACTGTAGATATTTATACAAGTAATTTAAAGTCAAACTGTGATTCCCTTTCATTGAGGTTAGATAAATCTGTCGTAGGCCATTAATATCATCATTGAAATATTATAATATCGCAGGAACTGCTTACTCTTCTGGAGCACCTGAGTTCACTCTGATTACAATTTGAGTTTGCCCTGTTCAATGCTAAACCGTTGTTTTTGTCTCTGACTGTTTCATGTGTTCTGTTTTTGTCCCCCTGTTCTCATTGGTGTTGACTGGTTCTGTCTCTGCCCTTGAAGTTTCAGACTTTTGACATTCAGATGCCCCATTGGTAACTCTGCGTTTTTTAGCAGTGATAGAAACAGCATTATCATTAGTTGTACAAAATTTCAGACTTTGCAGAATATTCTGTACATATCATTGCTTATGTTGAATGTTTATCACTCATTTTCATTCATCATGATTCTTCTGTCATATGACCCACATGAACTAGGATCAAACCAAGACATGTATGTCTTTGGGACAGTCCATTGCTTGTTATACCGGTATTCTCTTGTATGCCATTGATGTATAAAATCAAATTTTCTAAATGCATTGAGATTTTTAAGGTTCCTAAATGCACTAATTATTTTTAACTTTGTTTTTTTCTTTCCAGGAGCCAGTTGGTGATATGGAACAATTAGAGAAGTTTCAGATAATATTTAACAACCCACTCGCCACGTACCATGCAGGTGATACTGTTTTTGGGTATGGATGGATTGTTCTGAAAAATTCCATGTTTGTTCAAAGTAGGTATAAGTTTTTAAAAATTGGCATTTAATACAAAATTATGTGGAATATTATGAGATGTGGAAAAATTGTGCATGAAATAACAATCACAAAGCCACTGAATGATGCTTTAGTTAAGAGCGTACAATTTGGGCCAAGTGGGCATTTCTTACTCTCTTGCAATTTTTCTGCAAAAGCCTCAAATAATTACCAATTTGAAATTAACAAAATAAGGAAAGCCATACCAGTTACCTTTGCATTACTGTGAAAAGAAGAAGCTTTTAGTTATAAGTAAATTAACAGTGACATTTGTTATAGGGATAAGTACCTAATACCACCACCCCAAAATATGTTCTCATTTTTGGTCGTGAGTATTGCAATCCCCAAGTTTCAAGGATGAGAACTAACTTGAATGACTTACAATTGTCCAGAAATCAAGACCACAAAAACCTATACCATTGAACAATATAAATAATGATCGGTCCTGTATAGCAATCATCTCGGATGGTGTAATGCTTAGGATTGATGTAGAATGTCATATGAACTTGTACCACACGTCCATTCTTCATTAAACGGTCAGTATTAGTTTACCGTGATGAATGGAAAATAGCCAGAAGTGCAATTCTCAGGATCCGTCAAATTGGCTTGTGATTTCCGGGATCATAGAAAATATTTATTCTTAGCCAACATTAATCGTAAATATCCATTGAGCCGATTCATAAAGGATTTGTTTTTCCTGCGTTATTTAACATACAAGTCTGTAAGGATTGTCAGTCTTTATTTAAGGAATCTTGAAGGTCACTGGTTCTTAACAGAGGTTCAAATGATAGCTTCATATAACTTTAAAAGGTATCTGAAGCTATAGTTTATCAGACAGGAAATTCTCAGATATCTTGACGAAGTAATGTTAGATAATTTGTCACTAATAACCTGTCATTCCAACTTTAGTAAAAATTTGAGTCAATTTTTGAACATTTCTTGATATTAGAGTCAGGTTTTTGTGCAACTTATAAGTTTTTTGTTCATGGTATGAATTCTAAATAGAACCAGTTATATAACCAAATTGTTATAGGCTTGGCTTGGCTTGTAATATGTAATATTTCAAATGTTACATGTAAAGCATTATTTCATTGTTCAGTGGGGAAGATGATTGTTTTAGATATGTCAGTGACTTTGGAAGCAATTTATGGATGTATATATTAAAAGCCAGTTACAGAATGACAATGACAGACAAAAAGTCCATTTATATGTCTCAAGTAGATGCACAATTGTGCCTTTTTGTCTCATCAGTTTTGACTGAATTTCATGGAGTGAAAATCGGTTATAAAATGGTGAAATTGTCGGGCAGTGGATTACGATGGGAAATTGACATTTGTAGTGCAGCATCAGCATGGGTCCAACAAGCGAACCAAATTCAGGGTTGTTACTCACATACTTCCTGTTAAATAAAATTGGCACAGATTTTTGTCATTCAATTGCATGGTCTATATGAACCAACGAAATCAGTACAAAAGTCAATATAAATCTGTTGTATAGGACTCCTGACCTTTCTTAATTATTAAAATCCTGTAAGGAAATCAGGTCAACGTTACAGGTACCTTGGGACCAAACCTCGTTTATAGACAATACTGCTTCCTTAGGCCAACCAAGAAATATCTGTCTATAGGTTGCTTAAATATTAAAGTGGAGAACCTTATCCCAAATGGAAGAGATTTCTTGTCTAATGCTTATAAAAAGTACATTTTTGTAGTGCTAAAATGTGCCTTAGGCCATCCTTCCAAAAAATGGGAGCAGTTTGGTAAACTGAAAAGGGCACATATTTTTTGGCCTTATAACAATAAGCCATCTGAATAATCACCTTCAGGCTTTGTAATTCAGTGTTTCCCAGTTAAGGAATAGATTTATACTTCAAATGTTTGTTTGAACTGACAATGGATTGTTTCATCTTGGCATCTCCTCTGGTCTAAATCAAACTGATTGACTGAAGGCAGGATGTTAATTAGATTTTTAGGCCAGAGGTGATTAGAGTGATTCTCTTGGGTCAGTGTAGCTGTCTGAAGAATTCACATTTGAAATAAAAAACAATCAGACTGTACCAGAAGTAAAAAATACAGATGTCATCTTTTGACATTTTAGAAGCAAGTTAAGAAGTCTGGAAAATATCTTACATTTTTTTTTTGCCAAGTTTTAAGTTGAGATTTTTTTCTCTCAAAATTTCAGGATAATAGATTTTATTACAATTTTTTTATACATTGTTTGTTCTACCTAGGCCTTGCCTGTTCTGTTTGATATATTGTAGCTAAATTCATCGACTATAATATTGATGCTTAATTCAGGTATCATCAGAAGATAAATCCTAATAAGCCTCACTTCTTATCCGTATGACATAGGTCATCATTGCAAACTTTAACTTGAGTTCAGTCTCTAAATAGAATGGAATATGTTAAATTACAAGACACAGTCTAAACTCTATATATTTCAGCATCACAACAGAAATCGACAATCAAAAACAGCCAACACTGTCTTCAATGTCACCAGTGGTTGCTGCTCACTGTCTTGCAAACAACCTTAGATCAATTTGCCCTCGAAGTTTGTATCAGAAAATCTTGATATTTTTATTTGATTTTTCAGCTGTATGTTTAGAGGCTATTGGTGAAGCTAAAGTGATTTTTGTTTAATTTCAGCTGTATGTTTAGAGGCTATTGGTGAAGCTAAAGTGATTTTGGTTTAATTTCAGCTGTATGTTTAGAGGCTATTGGTGAAGGAAAATTGACGATGTTCTACTTTGGTTTATTTTCAGCTGTATGTTTAGAGGCTATTGGTGAAGCTAAATTGATGATGTTCTAATTTGGTTTAATTTCAGCTGTATGTTTAGAGGCTATTGGTGAAGCTAAAGTGATGATGTTCTAATTTGGTTTAATTTCAGCTGTATGTTTAGAGGCTATTGGTGAAGCTAAATTGATGATGTACTAATTTGGTTTAATTTCAGCTGTATGTTTAGAGGCCATTGGTGAAGCTAAATTGATGATGTTCTAATTTGGTTTAATTTCAGCTGTATGTTTATAGGTGATTGGTGAAGGAAAATTGACGATGTTCTACTTTGGTTTATTTTCAGCTGTATGTTTAGAGGCTATTGGTGAAGCTAAAGTGATTTTGGTCTAATTTCAGCTGTATGTTTAGAGGCTATAGGTGAAGCCAAGGTAGAATGGATGACATCTAGTGACATCCAGGCCTCTGATGAAGAAGTATTTAACTACACAACAGTTCTTCCTATCAAAGGTAAAAAACCACTCTTAATGAATTGTTTGGGGCTGTAGGAATCACCTGGTCTGTCTGTCTGTCTGTCAACATATCACATGAGCACAGCTGCTCCTCATCCTCTAGATGGATTTTGATGAATCTTTATAGGAAGGAACTACCTGTATGTTATTTGAAGATAGTCCATAAGAATTCCATTCTGAAATTGCTAAGTCAGTTACTTAAAAAAGTTTGAATAGTTGGTATTGGTTGGTTTAATGCTCAATAGCAAACCATTGCTTATAAACAGGGTTATATAATGATGGTTAAAAAGTTCACTGTTTGCCCATCAGGAGGCATTGGAGAAGTTGCAGAAACAAATAGTGTGATAGACAAATTGAATTTTTGGTGTCCCCTACTTCCGTAAACTTATTTTACTGACTTTATTTAAGATATTCATTAAATCTATCCTATACACTTTAGATGTGCACATCCTATTATAAAATGTATTAGTTAAATTGATGTTGATATAAACCCAATGTTTCTCCATAGAAACTCTCTACAAAAGAAAAAGAATTCATTTCCATTTCTTAACTAAAACACTTTTTTCATACCATGCTCGTCTCTTTTCATCGACGTAATCAGAATATTCTGGTTCTTAAAGCATAACAAATTGCAATAAAATGAGTTACTTGACATTATATGGGAAAATATTTTGTTAAATAATAGTGGAATTTCCAAAACTGATGAAATTGCAGGGAAAATCAATGGCAGAGAAATTAAAACTTGAAGAAAATTGAATAATGTCAGCTATTTGAGTTGTTTTTCCTTTTGTGGGATTTCCAAGAAAATTGATGGGTATGAGTTAAGTTCTGGCAATTATGCAGCGAGGAGAAATGTAGTCAATAAAATTATTGTTACGTTTCTAGCATTTCTGCAATTAAATTTTGCTGTTCTTTAAAGACAGCTATATAAATTTAGTTAATTGTACATAGTTCACAAAGCTAAAGACACATGAGACATTTTAGAAGTTCAAAGAGGAAAAAAATGGCTTTAGTATAAATTGTGGGCTTCAGTTGATTTTTGTCCCCTGCCGCAACACGCTTAAAGGATTTTGATGAAATTATGTAGGATTGTTTGTCATGATATGTAGTTGATCATATTGTACCCCCACTTTGGTTCAACAAATTTTATAGGAGTTATGGGACTTTATTGACTTTGTTCATTTTAGGTCATAGGAACACTTTGCGAGATTTTGAAATGAAATTTTGTAGGATTGTTTGTCATGACATGTAGGTAATCAAATTGCAATGCCATTTTAATTCTTTAAATTTTAGTAAATTTTCAACTTTAATGCAGCCACGGGGGACATTAGAAAGGCAGCCTGTGTCCAGGTTTTGGAAAAATTATTGAGATTAAGATATAATATTTAATCAAATGGTAACTTTATATGTAGGCAGTTTACTGGATCATATTTATAACTTGTGATAATTTCTTTGATTTAATGCATTGTAATAGACAAAAAGGGAAAAAAAATTATTGTAAATAAGTCAAGCTGTGAGACGTGTGCCTGTAAATATAAGTACAGTGATTTAACATTAGAAGAAACCCTATTTCTTACAAAAGAATAAGACATGTGATTGTCTGTTAAGACTGTTGGTGGACCTTGAAAATGGTGGTACACACTTAGATAGCTATCTCAGGCCCTCATCATATGATAGCATCTGACTCCTAAACAGAACATAAATCTTAACAATATCTTAATAAGGATTTAAAATTCAACTTTAATTAGATTTTTATTGAAGATTGAATAAATGGCAGTTAAAGTTTGGCAAAGGTCTTGGTATTCTATTTATTAGCTATTGAACAGTAAACCCCTTTTAATGTGTATTGCTGTTTAAATAATCATTTTTTGTTATCAAGATTGTTCCAAGGATAAAAGATAAGATAAATGAAATTCTTAAGAAAAAAATTTGAATGAATAGAAAATTATTCAATGTGATTTTATACGCATGGATTTTTGCTGCAAATTTATGTATTATTATATGGGTCAAACATGCGTTACCTGAACATGTAACTTTACTTATGTTATAACAATTTGGTCTCTGAAATAACATCTTTAACATATCATTGATTCCCCTATTAGATGTTAGAATTTGTTTTAATTCCTTTGGAACTCAGAGACTTCCCTTTAAGCACCTATAATGATGATTTTACTGCTGTTAGATTTTTAAAACAGTTGGAAATTCCAGTCCAAAATTGTTCTAGCAACAATGACTATACATAAATATGAAATGACCTTGCATCATTGATCCTGAGTTTGAATAGCATTGTTCATGATCAAGTTTCATCCGACACATTTCCACTCTAATTCAAGGCATCAAAGACAATTGAGACAATAAGAAGTTCTTCAGATTGATTGATTTTCTAAGTTATTATATTATATAGAAAATGATAATGTTGGATTGATGAACCCTAAGTCAAGGGGTTAATGTATAGGACTTAGGACTGGTATAGTCAATGAGAAAGTTTTACAGATTTGTTGACTGGGGTATTGTGTTCCAGAATTTTGAAATTAATAATTTGAGATGGGTTTCAGTATTAAAATTGAAATTTAAGGAAATTTGTAGCATTGTGTAATAGATTTTTGGCCTGTATTTGGTGGCTTTATATTGAAAAATTAATAACATTTGTTTCACACTGCTCTACTTTTTTTAGCTCACCTGGCCAAAGGCCATGTGAGCTTATGCCATCACTATGCGTCCGTCGTCGTCTGTCGTCGTCTGTCGTCCGTTAACAATTTCAAAAATCTTCTCCTCTGAAACCACTGAACCAATTTAACAGAAACTTGGCAGGAATGATATATGACATGTTGGCAACAAACGATCCTCATTTTGAAATGCTTTGATAAAAAACATGGCCGCCGTTGCTAAAAATAGACTAGGGGGGTCAGACTACTGTTTTTGGCTTATAAATCAAAAAGTATAAGAGATAGAGGAAATCTGAGGCCACGCTACTGATTCAGCATCAAAAGCTCTACAAAAGTCTCCATTTGGTCAAAGTTGTCAGATGACCCCTTATAGGGGTTACGGCCCCTTAAAGGTGAAAAATAGCATTTTTTCATGTTTTTGGCCTTCAGAATGAAAACTATTGCAGATAGAGATTAGCTGTTGCTTGCTTAAATGTTTAGCTCATTTTGCTCTACGAAAGTCTCCATAGGGTCGAAGTTGTCAGATGACCCCTTATAGGGGTTACGGCCCCTTAAAGGTGAAAAATAGCCACTTTTCATGTTTTTGGCCTACAGAATGAAAACTATTGCAGATATAGATTAGCTGTTGCTTGCTTAAATGTTAAGCTCATTTAGCTCTACGAAAGTCTCCATAGGGTCGAAGTTGTCAGATGACCCCTTATAGGGGTTACGGCCCTTGAAAAATAGCGTTTTTTCATGTTTTTGTCCTACAGAATGGAAACTATTGCACATAGAGATTAGCTGTTGCTTGCTTAAATGTTCAGCTCATTTAGCTCTACAAAATTCTCCATAGGGTCCAAGTTGTCAGATGAACCCTTATAGGGGTTACGGTCCATGAAAAATAGCGATTTGATTTTTCATGTTTTTGGCCTACAGAATGAAAACTATTGCAGATAGAGATTAGCTGTTGCTTGCTTAAATGTTCAGCTCATTTAGCTGTACAAAATTCTCCATAGGGTCGAAGTTGTCAGATGACCCCTTATAGGGGTTACGGCCCCTGAAAAAAGCAATTTTTAATGTTTTGGCCTACAGAATGAAAACTATTGCAGATAGAGATTAGTTGTTGCTTGCTTAAATGTTCAGCTCATATAGCTCTACAAAAGTCTCCATAGGGTCAAAGTTGTCAGATGACTCCTTATAGGGGTTATGGCCCCTTATAGGTGAAAAATGGTGTTTTTGGCCTATAGAATGAAAACTATTGCAGGTAGAGAAAAGCTGTTGCTTGCTTAAATGTTCAGCTCATTTAGCTCTACAAAAGTATAGGGTCAACATCAAGACCAGGTGAGCGATTCAGGCTCCTGGGAGCCTCTTGTTACCTTTGAAAATGCTTTTGGCAAAGAGACAACACCTCTATTTTTTAACAGAATTTCTACAAATTGTGGTTTAGTTTAATTAGTTTAAACATATTTATTTACCCTGGATTGGGAAACAAGCTTAATGCTTATACTAATCCCTCTCCAGCTAGCAGATTGTGAGTGTGGCCTTTGTAGCGGCCCCCATTGAGCCTACTCTTATCGAAATCTACAAAGGGGTTTTTAACGTGCATGGGGTATTGTGGTTTAGATCTTTGAACTAAAGAAGCTTGATGTGATTGTGTCCAAGTAACCTATATAAAACTCTAGGATTGATTCAGAACATGAAGAAGATCTTCAGATATTTTTTTTTTTGGCCTGAAAATATCCTTCCTTTCAAGAAATATAGCCATAATCAAACTTGATACAGATGTTGGAAGCTTTTTAGGTCACAATGATAAGAGCATTGTCCCACATTATATCTTGACTAAAATAATACATTGGAAGATGTAGAAGTTATTTGGATATACATTGTGAATTTATTTTTTTTATTTGCCTTAAAAAATTCTTTATTTCTTTTTAGATATATAGCCCCAATAAAACTTTATACAGAGATTGGAATCTTTTTACGTCACAGTAATTAGGACATTGCCCAACATTATTTTTTACTTGAAATAATACATTTGTAAAAAAAAAAATCGAAGGGAGAATATCATTTAAACAAAATGAATGATAATAGTTTTATTATTTTCTGTATAAGGTATTCCTTCTTTGATCATGTTTTACAGCTTCCTGGATAAGAGCCTCGTGATGTCCTAATCAGTGTTAGAAATTGCTACCCTTCCTTTCCTCAATCGATATATCAGGAAATATTAGCCTCGTTAACTAGTTTCCCACAGAAAATCAACAAGGACATTGGAATACTTTTTTTATTCTTATATCAACACTAATACGGTTTCCAGTTTTCTTATATAAATGTCAACAGAGATCAGATTTATAATGATGCTTTTGATGTGTTAGATTTTATAAGAATTAAGGTCTTGTTTCTTTGTTTGTTTGTTTTAAAAAAGAGGCATTTTTTGGGAGGGGGGAGAGTTGTATTAATGGACCTTGATAGGAAAAAAAACCCTTTTGAAATAGCCAAATAAAGAAATAACATTGTTTCAGTGCCTTAGGACTGTGAAGCATAAGTTACTGGGTATCTTTTTGTCCGTCCGTGCGTCCGTCACACTTTTTTTCGTAACACTTTTCTCAGTAACCACTAATCCTAGGGTTCTGAAATTTTGTATGCAGACTCCTATAGGGGTCCCCTAAGGTGTAAGTGATTTTCAGGTCAGTCTGACATCTACTTCCTGTTTAACGACTTAGTCATTTTTTCTCCCATAGGCTCAATGGTAAATTTTTCGTAACACTTTTCTCAGTAACTACTAATCCTAGGGTTCTGAAATTTTGTATGCAGACTCCTATAGGGGTCCCCCAAGGTGTAAGTGATTTTCAGGTCAGTCTGACATCTACTTCCTGTTTAACAACTTAGTCATTTCTTCTCCCATAGGCTCAATGGTAAATTTTTCGTAACACTTTTCTCAGTAACTACTAATCCTAGGGTTCTGAAATTTTGTATGCAGACTCCTATAGGGGTCCCCTAAGGTGTAAGTGATTTTCAGGTCAGTCTAACATCTACTTCCTGTTTAACGACTTAGTCATTTTTTCTCCCATAGGCTCAATGGTAAATTTTTCGTAACACTTTTCTCAGTAACTACTAATCCTAGGGTTCTGAAATTTTGTATGCAGACTCCTATAGGGGTCCCCTAAGGTGTAAGTGATTTTTAGGTCAGTCTGACATCTACTTCCTGTTTAACGACTTAGTCATTTTTTCTCCCATAGAACACATTATTATTGGAGTTATGCCCCTTCAACAATATAACGTTCAACGGGCGGGGGACCTGGAATCTGTTCTTGTTTGAACATGATAAAGTAATGTTTTATGAATATAAAGAAAAACCATTCAGTTGTTTAGTATATTTCATCCAAAGTTCTGAGAAAACAGTTAGAAAATAAAATATTGTATTTTAATTTACATATTCTATTACTTTTAAGTTTCCAAATATTTTCTTTCAGGGGAGATGATCATTGTTTTCAAAAAAAAGATGGGGAATTGTTGCTCTGTATACCTCCTACCGGTACTTGAAAAGTATATAGTAATAGGGTCCTTCTGTCTATCTTTCCATGTCTGTTATAACTTAAGTAACCCATCTCTTATGGTACTTGCAACCTACCTTTACCTCCAAATGAGATCTTCATGAAACTTTTACACAGGATGATATTAACATATTTGGTCTATTCTGATTTATTTTTAGAAAGCAGGGGATATTTTTTGTAAGTTGCAGGTCATGTATCAACAAGATGTAAATCTTTTAAAATATCATAATAATTGTGTCTTAATTGTAGGAATATTTTCCTGTCTGTAGGTCTTTATTGATCGAGGTCAAGCAAATATTACCTTCTCAGACAAACAATTAATTCCATGGTCAAATAAAAAATAGTTTTCTTTTTATTCTTATAAAGGGGTCACTCAGTAGCATATACAACTTATTATGGAGAGAAATAAGAATTCTATAGCTGTTGCTCAACATGATTGTTAAGTTGTTTTTAATTCTTGACATTCGTCAATTCATTAACAAAACCCCATTAATATTAAGGTCATTGATAACAGGGTTCCCACACCATCCTTGAATTCAAGGAAACCTGGAAAAGTCCTTGAATTTCATTTCAATGCTCAAAAAGCTGGAAAAATCCTTGAATTTTATCAAATATCCTTGAAAAACCCTGGAATTTTGTAATATGCAGATTTGTCGACTGTTTAATAAAAAAAGGCCGAAAAATATTGGATTTTTTAAATTTTTGCGGACTGTTTTACTTGAAAATGGCCTTAATACCCTTGAAAAGTCCTGCAAAAACCCTTGAACTTTGTGTCCAAAAAATAGTGGGAATCCTGTGATAAATTGTCAATAAGAATATTTAAGAAATATTTGTAACTCTTTGCAATTATTTTCTTTTCCTGTATGATAATGCACATGTATACATGCTTAATTGAGTTGAGCTGATCAGACTGAGGACTCCTTTACTGACCAATATTTTTTCTAATGAAAGAATAAAGCACAAATGTGGAAACTTAATTGTGCTTACATGTTTTACAATGAAGGTCTTATAAAATAAATTCAAAAACTGCTAAAAGAAATGCATTTTAGCAACAATTTACATGATTTACTGGTATTAACAGTAATATTTCAGGTTCACATACATTATTTCCCATTCGAGTTCACACTTCCAAAGAAGTCACCATCATCATTTAAAGGGGAGCATGGTCGATTAATATATTATACAAGAATGACAAAGAAGCCAAATTCATACTTGAAGAAAAGGACAATTGTAGTTAATCAATGTAAAATATATATACTGTAGATTTATTTATTTTCGTGGGTACCAATTTTCGTGGTTTGTTGAAAACTAGGATCAGTTCGTGGATTCTTGATTTCGTGGGTTCTGATGTCTCCATCATACAGAACAATGTTTAAATTCCTTTTCTTTGGGTACCCAACGAATAATATTGAAACCACAGTACATCATATTTTTTGATTCCTCATTTTTCTATATTTTGCAGGAGAAAAGGACATGTCTGATGGTGCTGTTTTACACTCAGGTTCACATTATTTCCCATTCGAGTTCACACTTCCAAAGAAGGCACCATCGTCTTTTAAAGGAAAGCACGGCCGATTACGTTATTATACAAGAATGACAATATGTACCCCAGGAGGGCCCCATCCAACAAGAACAAGCAAGTTTGCTGTGATCGGCTGCTTAGACCTAAATAATGAACCTGATGCTTCAGTAAGTTAACACGCCAATAGAGCTTTTGCTAATAAAATGTACATGACCCAAAAGAAATTAAAGGACACAGTTTTTGAAATCTGCTTTCAAATGTACCGTAGCCAGAGTCCATCAACTTAGGTTTCGTCCCTGAGGTAGAGAAAAAAAATACAGTTAAAAAACCAAATTATTTTAGACTTAAATGTTCCAGGCAAAATGTTTTCTCTTTTAAAGATGCTGTAAGATGATAGTACATGTATAGGTTATAGTTGATAATCTCCAGCATGCAGGTATTTGCCCATGGTAAAAGAAAATAGATAAAACAAAATTCAAAGCCCAAATAGGCATAGATGATATGTTTTCTCTGTCTAAGATTCAGGTCAAAAATCAAATTTACAACCAGCATTAGAATTTCTAGTATAAAAGTATTTGAAGCCTTTTATGATTTTCAAACAATATTATAACCAGACAACCCATTCATCTATCATGTAGTTTTTAATGCATCTATCATTCAAACAAGAGACAGAATAGAAGGTGAAATCATTTTAGATTTGTTTCACTCTGCTGCTGAAGCATGTATTTGATCCTTTTAGATTGATTCAGCTTGATTTGTAGGATTTAATTTAAAAAACAAAATCAGATTAAGGATGGTATTTTATAATGGAAAGGTCATTTGTGAAAAAACAAGCTAGGAAGGTGATTTATATTTTCTGGTATTTGAAACTTTAATGTATTAATTTTCATTGGATCAGATCCTGCAAAGTTGATTTGAAAAACCTAAGCCTTTTCATAGTACATTATCTAAAATTTGAAAACCAAATCTAGCAAGCGAGATGAATTTCCAAGACTTGTACCAATACAAGCCATTTTTTTTTTTTTTGCTTTTTCATCCATATTGGACCCAAATAATGATGCAGTGTTCTAGATCAGTGAATGAATTGCTTGCTAAGCAAGAGTTTGAACATTCACATAAACAATTAGGTTTAGTTTGAACATACAAATAAACAATTAGGTTTGACACCAAAATCAATATGATTGGAATGTAGATATTGTCAACCGAGAAAAAAGTTACAAATGTCAGCATTCCGATGTATCGTCCTCCTTCAACAATCTGTTACTTTAAAGTAAAGATATGTTCACCTTAATGATTAATTTTACATTACAATAGATCTAATACTCTACAAATGTTCAAGTATTTACTTTATACTTATATTAAATTACAAAATCATAGATCAATTTTGTACCAAAAAAAAACCCACAGATTTTTTTCATTATTTGGCAATCAGAATTTTATGACTGAAAATGTGCACACACTTCAATATTATTTACATTAAGGACAGATGTTTTATCAATATTAATAAACATAAATATTTTGTTAATATGTATAAAAATGTCATGTAATCTTTATTTTTAATCGTTACACCTTATTTCAATGCATAAATAAGTTGATCGTACTAAAATTCTTAGAAGTCAAAACCTATTGGTATTATTCTATATTGAAAGGTTATTAAGTCAGCCAAATCAACCCTTTAGAGTGCAATATGCTATATGTATCCTAAAACATTGTTTGAGATAGTGCAGAAGTTAGTCACCTAGTATATAGTTCTTGTCGTTGATGTCCACTTTTTAAACATCTATATTAAAGTAAAAAAAAGGGAATTTTTACTAATTTTCCAAATTGAGATTTTTAGAATTAATTTCCATGTTTTTAGAACTTCTTCTAGGACCATGACAAAGTTGTTTATTATTTATATGGCTACCTTTCTGCTCTTTAAGGCAGGTTTCATGATTAGTAGGTATATTGCTCAAATAATTTTTTTTTAAAATAAAATATAGACAAAAACTAAGCTTGGTATACCATATAGCAGGATATTTTCATGAGGTTCTAATTTTCGCTTTATTAGCGATGTCTGATAAATGGATGAAATTAAAATATCGCTAAATTTTATATACTATACATGTTACACACTGTAGATTCTGAAAACGTGAAATATGAAGACCCCTTCTGGGATACAATTGTGAAATTTTCAACTCGCTAAAATTACCCGCTATACTTTAAATTAAAATAAATAATTGATCTTTTTCTTTTGATTCTAGTATCCTGTTGAAAATGATACATTTGAGACAGTTGGTTCATTCTGTTGTATAGCCGGAACAGTGACCGCATCCATACGACTTGAGAAAAAAGGATTTGCTCTACGAGATGCCATACCCGTGTACGCTGAAATTAAAAATCTCAGCACACGAAGAATTTCACATACACATATATCTTTAATACAAGTAAGTAAATAGTGGAATAAAGTTGGATAAATGAAGTGATATGGAGTATACTGTAAATTCATTTATTTTGCTTGGGTACCAATTTTCGTGGTTTGATGAAAAAGGACCAGTTCGTGGATTCTGGTGGTTCTGAATTCTGCAGCATACAGCTCAATATTAAAATTCTTTTTTGTGGGGTATCAAATTTCGTGGTTCAATGCCACCCAAGAAAACCACGAAAATTGATACCCCACGAATAATAATGAAACCACAGTATATGCACATACCAATCACATTATGAATATTGAAATAAAATCAACATAAGCAAAGGAACAGTGTTTTTATTGTGATCGTCATCCTAAAGTTGCACATGGAGTTAATGATCACACCTCACTGCAAGTTTGGAACGACCCCTAGCACTTAGTTTAGTTTAAACATTTTTATTTATCCGGGATTGGGAAACAAGCTTAATGCGTCTGTAAAGTCCTCTCCAGCTAGCAGTTTGCGAGTGTGGCCTTTGCAGCGGCCCCCAATGAGCCTACTCTTATCGAACTATACAAAGGGGTCTTTAACGTGAATGGGGTATTGCTCTCCACATACACGGGACAACCTTTTTTTCGTCCCTTCCGAAGGACTAGCATCCTTCCTTCAGACCATCCTCGCAAATGGTGTCAAGAGAGAGAGTCGGAAAATGGTTCATGAAATTTTCACCCCGGACGAGGATCGAACCACGAACCCCTAGCACTTGCTAGCACTCCCCTCTTTGCTAAATGTTGATTAACACTAAAGGTATGTATTGAAGATCAGAAGTCCAGGTAACTTTACATGACAGTAAAGTATATCAAACCATTATCAAAAAGGGGAGATAATGCTCAATTTGGAAATATCTTACTTGTAATATTCAAGGGTCATGCCATTTAAAAGGTTAACCAACTCTGAATTTGACCTTCTATAAAGTTAATTATTACCATAGACCTGTATATAAATAATAATAATTTTGAATCTGATAGATGGCACTTAAAAAAATCAGAAATAAAAAAAAAGATATTTAAGAAATCATTGTTCTTAAATTTCCTATAATTCTATAGAATTGACTACATTGAAATAAAATTTAAACACTTGAGGTTCTGAAATGAATTATTAATCATAATGCAACCACAATCTTATTTGTTTTGTTTAAACCAACTTAAAGCTTATTACCACCTCAATTACATATTCAGAATTTTGTCTGCAAGTTTCTACAGTGCATCAATTTTTTAATTCAATATACATTCTAAGTGTGAATTTGCCCATGAGATCGAATTATGTATGCTGACGACTGTTCTTTTCTTTAAGATGTTTCCTAATTAAGTAAATATTGGCTTTGAAGGGCCAACAGATGCTGAAATATGATGCTTTTATTTTGCTAGGAATTTCCTTTATTTGGTCAATGCTAGTTCAATTATTAGAAAATATTTTGTTTATATTTGGAGAAAATGTTACGTAATAGAAGAGATATATCAAGTACATAGTGTCAAGGCTTTATTGACTAGCTGTTGTTGTCTTCTCCTATGTTAAGCTAAAACAGTAAAAAAAAAACTACAAATTTACTACTTTTGGTTTGTTATTCTTAATAAATAAAAGATTTCATGGTTAAAATTGTTGAATTTACGATACGGAAACCAGTTTGCATCGGATGAAGCTGTCTTTCTACATGCTATAAAGCATTTAGTTATATGTTCTTCATTGAGTTGTTTTTCCTTTTCCGCATGATAAATGGCATGTTTCCATGTCTGGCCAGGAAAGACTTGCCGGAAAAACTGATGTTATCATTAGAGGATAAAAAGAATTACGACCTCTTTAGAAAAATCTTGAAGGTTTCTGTTATTGTAATTTGTAATCACTTTCATGACTTGGAAACAATTGCTTTTTTACAAAACGATGTTCAGTATAGGCAGAATTTGACTTTAGTTTGAGGAAAATATTTAAAAGTACTAAATAGTTTTTACCATATATACCTGTATAATGGTACTAATACATCATAATGTATTTAAGATTAGAATGATGGATTGTCTTGGAAAATTGGAATAAGACATGCTAAATAAAGAGTTATAGGTTTTTACATAAGTTCTTAGAAAAGACTGGCTGGCCTTTCATAAGTGATAGACTCGCCAATGTGGCATTTCTAGTAAAATTATTAAATATTATATTGAGATGTTTCATTTCTTTGGAAACATTTCTTTTGTGACATTGTAAACAAGTTATCTGACATGAGTTATCTCATCTCGAAAATGCCAATTTATGGAAAATATTTAAACTTGCACATTCTTCTTGCTGGACTTGCAATTTGAGACTTAGAATCTGTATATCGAAAGTCACAAGTAGGATCATCATGAAACTTTCTACACTAGAACCAATCAACAAATAAAAAGGGGAATAAATATGTCATGATAAGAGCCCAAAATACTTAAACTTGAAAATATGTCATATGACTTGTGAACACATTGGATTGTATTAGTTCATAGACAGAGAATTTAAGGGAATTACGTGCAACCCCAAAAAACAAAACAAAATATGTTTCAGGTGCCAAATAAAAAAGATGTAGAATAAATTTAGTAAACTGACTGTAATTGATTGGTAAAATTGAAAGATATTTCCTCCAGGCATTTAAAGATATTTTACAAGTTTACATCACTTCATCTGGATTCTCTGATCTGTTTAGAGTAACTATGAATAACAAATTAACAAGATCAATTAATAAATTACCACAATCCCCTTAGCACATTTAAAACAACTTAATTACAATTAGATATAAACATTATTTTGGCAACAGTTGTTAAAGCCAGACATTTTTTCTGCTCAAAGCTACATTAGGCTATTGATTGGTAGGATTAAACTCAGAAGTCTTGCTTTACTTATTAACTGCCAATGGGATGGTTGGGGTAACCTAGGTGTAAATAGGCTAATTCTAGGACAGGTGTAATCTGACTGCACTTTGGTGCTGTCATTGACTGGTGGTAAGGAATTTTCAAACTTCCAGCGGGTTGGTGGGGGCAATTTAGGTATAAACAGCTTATTCTAGGACAGGTGTAATATATTATCTGCTCTTTGGTGCTGTCATTGATTGGTGGTAATAGGTACCAGTACTCACTGATAGGTAATGGGCAGTAAGGGTTCTATTTTAAAATTCAGGAACCTGCTGTTAGTGTTATTGTATATAGCTCAGGGTTGCCAACTTTTGAAATTTTGTTATTGGGTTTTTTATTATTTCTGTGATGTTTTGTGTTCTATTCATTATAAAATACATTGTAATGACTACAAAATAGGGAAAACCCGTGAAAATTGGGAAGGTTAGCAGCCCTTTAAGTGGCGTAATACATTCAAGCTCAGTGCTTCTGTAATTCAAAGACTAAAATGATTACCTTCCTATTGAATCTTGATTTTTGTCTCTCATGCGAAGCCAAGCAAGACATAGATCCTGTGTAAACTTGGTTATAATGCATATGCCTCAATAGTAGCTTAGCACATATGCATCCCCATGTTTTGACCTTGACCTTGATTTTACAGTTGAGATACTCTGATAGTTTTGAGGAATAACCAGGAATTTCGATTGTCACCGTGGCAAACAAGACATACTTAAAAGTTAACTCTTATTAAAACTTAATGGCCAGAAATGCATTTGTTTAACAGTTGCTCAAAAATACATGTTAATAGGCCAATTTGTGAGGGGTGAATGGAATATACCTTGATTTTGATTTTCTAAGATGTGTCGTGTACATTTGTTCTTCATTTCAGCTTTGTAAATTAAAAGTAAAAGTGCAAAATTCAAAGACAGTTTTCAAACAAAATCAAGCTTTCAAATGTCTTTGGAGTTAAGCAATTTGAAGTTCAGAATCCTGGTAAATCCATTTTGACTGTTTTCTCTAAGCTCATGCTTGGCTTCTGTTTAGATGTACAGTCAATGAACCCTATAGTCAACATATTAACACCAGCTTCACTATACATCATGTTTCTGTAGGGTGATAGGGTTTCCTTGGATGTGTATTGGGTTCATTAGGATCAGGAATAGTAATTAACAGCTTTGTTATGGAGGCATGTTATAAGGATGTACTTTACAGTAACTAGCTGCTGATAGAAGATGAAGATAATTATGTTGGGCTCCATTTCCATGATCTGTTTAAGTTTCCAATAAATTAAGTTTCAAGTCGTGACCAATTAGTCATTAGAAAAGTGCAATTTTCATCTTGTTTTAATGTAAAGCTGCATGTTGTATGGTTGTAACATGTTTTGCCAAAAATTTTTAAATTAGTGTCTTGATAATCTAAAATGTTTCACTTTTAAAGAAGTATTGTCTATTTTAGAAGTTTTATCGGTGTCTGTTAGTATGAAAATGCTAGTTATGTAAGTTTAAGGCAGGTTTGATAAAAAAGTGCAATTGTTACGAATTTTTAAGCCAAAACAACAGGAGAAATAAATGAATTACTTGATACCTTGTAGTTATGGTTATTTGTTTTAAAAAGACAGTTTATGTTTTTTTTGTTTATTGACATTTTTGATTTTCTATCAGATGCTGAAAACCTTCTTAATGAAATATTCCTATAGGAACATTGGACTATAAGCCCTAAAAAGGTACAGGCGCAGATTCTGATTGGGGGGGGGCGCAGATTCTGATTGGGGGGGGGGGGGGCGCAACTTCAAGCATGCCCACCCCTATTTAGAAAATAAAAAGTTTAATTGTTAATTGTCCTCAACATCTGAAATTTCTTGAAAAATACCCCTAGTAGATTTTTAAAATATTTTAACTGTGCACCTCCTCTAACATCAAATCCTGGATCGATTGCACCTGTGGTAGTTCTTGGTTTTTAACAATCCCATGATCGAGTTATTTAACTATGGCACCAGTGTTAAGCAGTAGTCCTAGATCCATCACACATGGGTAAACATAATCACGTAACATTTTCTTGTTTTTTTCTAATTGCTCAAATGTGCATCTTACTCAAACATTTGGTACTGTGTTATAAAGGCATTCCCTTCGTGCACCGAATGAACAGGGTAATATAAACTCCTAGATTCCCCACTTTCTTCAATTTGATTTGTTGATTTCTCATTAACCAACTTCTTGTATAAATTTAAACAAGTAGCACTTAGAATTGGCTATTGTTCCTTTAACAGAGCTCCAATTGACAACAGGCCTGTCAGAGAATGATAAATATAACATACAGTAAACCTATCTATCAGATATACCTTAAATCTGTGTGTGGCAGGGCAGTTCTTGTAATTATGATATATCTAATAACATATGCCATTATTCATAGAAGTTGAGTAATTGGTTTCTACTGAATATTTAAATTTGATTTAAAAATTCAACTTAGGGCAGGGAACTAGTAGATGTGATTGTAAAAAATGATAAAAATAAAAAAATACCAATTCCATACTTGTCCTGAATGTGTAAACCAAGAAGATCGTTTGTAATGAAAGGATTTAGATTTGACATTTCAATAATTGTCGCTTGAAATATAAAACTGATGTCCATGTTTTTTGTGGTAATTTCTTTTGACCATGCATAATTTTAAAGTAAAGAATAGTATTTTTTTCCCAATCAGAGAGTCCGTTCTAAAATGTTTCACACTTGCAAAAACTAACATTGACACCCATAAATAATTCATTGAAAAGTCGTGCAGGAATTCTTTATTACATGTTGGTATACTATTGCTTGGAATCTCTCTCTTTTTACCAGCGTAATTTGTCACCAATCCGTTCAATGTGTCTTTCACATAACAAGTTTATACTACAGGACTTACTCTCACATTAGCTGTCAATCACTTCTCAGGGTTATGATGTTATGTAATCAGTGGTAATACAGCTATCATAAATTACATAACAGTCTCTCTCAGATTATCTTTGTAGCTCTCTCAGATAATTCTTTGTAGCTCTCTCAGATAATTCTTTGTAGCTCTTGCAGATAATTCTTTGTAGCTCTCGCAGATCATTGCAGATCATTCTTTGTAGCTCTCGCAGATAATTCTTTGTAGCTCTCGCAGATCATTCTTTGTAGCTCTCGCAGATCATTCTTTGTAGCTTTCTCAGATAATTCTTTGTAGCTCTCTCAGATAATTCTTTGTAGCTCTTGCAGATCATTCTTTGTGGCTCTCTCAGATCATTCTTTGTAGATTTCTCAGATTGTTCTTTGTAGATTTCTCCAGATTGTTCTTTGCAGCGGTTCTTATTAACTACGCCGGATCTAGGACCAGCATATCAGGCAACCCCACCCCCCCCCCCACCCAAGTTTGACAAAAAAATTTGGTTAGGAACCGTATGAAACAAGAGGTCCAAGAAGGTTTTTTTATAATGTATATTATGGTCACTGCATCAGTGCCAGCACCAGACATTTAAGAAAGGGTTGGAGTCAACCCACAGTCTTGTGACGGGATAAATTGCAAATCAACATGAAAAAACAAAATTTACAACAGAAAGGGTGTTTCAACCTCTTGATCTACTGCCTAACATCTTGCACTAGTTAATTAAGAATTTCAAGTTGGAGACCATTGTTACAGTCAGATTATGAAAGCATCCTTAAAATGCTGCAGGCACAAAATATCATTCTGAATGAGTGCATTTACAATGATATAATGTAAAGTAATGTTCAAGCAAGCATAGTATATTTAATGAGCAAGATAATAAATTGGTGGTAATTGCCCATAATTCTCTGGTTTTATTACCCATGATGCTCTCAGAGATGTACAATATTATGTTTTATTGTTCTGCTCTTCATTATCTTTTTTCTGTGCTGAAACAAACTACTCTTGTGTAATGTTAGTAATTATACATACTTCCCCAAATGAAGCCTGAGTGGTTATTCCTGGGGCTCGGGGGCTCGGGTTATAAAGAACTGGTAAGCACAAAACCTTCCTGAAACCTTAGCTCTGGATGGATTTTGATGAAACTTAACATAAAGAAAGTATATCATATTATTTGATAACTAGATCATACTTTATATAAAAGGTTTGAAATTGTCAAAAGGTTATTGGTCTCTAAAGAAAACACAATAGTTATTCAGTAGTTAGAATATAATCTTATTGTACTGAATCTGACATTTAATAGAATAGGAGCAGAAAATAAGACAACTGGTGTTATTTTAGGGATAGAGCCTACGTCATCGTGGCATGATGTATACTACACAAAGGTGAACTGTCATGCAATGTGATTATAATGTCCTTTGATTATCACCTCGACACACCATGCACTGCTAGTGCATGTGAATTACAAAGTAGCAGGTTAAATAATTAAAATTGAAAAGTTATTAAACATGTTTTTATTCAATTTTCCAGTCTTTCATTAAGATAATACCACCTGGTCTTACCTACACCTGGAGAATGTATTCTTTGATTTCCAGAACCCCCAAGACAGTTCCATGCATTTACTCCTGAAGGTTTCAGTCTTGCAGAAAATTTCATGGAATCATTTTCTAACTCATTTAAATTAAACAGGATGTGCCATCATTGTACAATAAAACCATATGAAATTATTTTTTATGATTTTTTAAAACTTTTTCTTTTGAATTGCTTGTTAAAATAAATCTTTTACAATTCTTAGTTCTTTCTATCACTTAAATACTTAATTAAACAGTGATTTTATTTCACTTTAATAACCTCTGAAGGGGCTAAGTATCATAAAAAATCGTGCTCAATTATCATAATCTTCATTTATAGTTCCTCAAAAATACAGAACAAGACTTTTTTAAGTACTGTGGACTCATTTATTTTCATGGGTTCCAATTTTGGGGGTTTGATTAAGTTTGATAAGTTTATGGATTAAGTTTGATTAGTTTATGGATTCCTAAATTTATGCAGCATGCAGATGTTGAATTTCCTTTTCGTGGGGTATCAAATTGCGTGGGTCAACACCACCAAAGAAAACCACGAAAATTGATTCTCCACAAATAATAATGAATTCACAGTATTAACAGACCTTAAATTTAAATTTGAAAAACTAATGTTAAAGATTTATAACATGACAACAACAAAATAGAGAAATCATAAAAACAAACTGAGAAAAAAAATCAAGCATTCCAAATATTTTGCAAGAACAAGAGATGCTTTGATATTCTTGTTTTCTTTTAAGATAAGGAAATACATTATATCTTGCCAATTTGTTCTTGGATGTGAACTTTTTGCCTAAAGATTTATATTCCTGTCAAGTACTGTTTATTTCATCAGTAAATTATGACAATTATAGTTTATAATTTAGCTTCCTAAGGTTTCTACTTGTCTGTTTGTTTTATCCTGGTTATTTGTCAAATTAAAGCAATCATTGGTACCAAAAATAAAGACCTCTCTGTATTACTGCTATGATAGACAGATAGGCTGCAATCATTAAAATCTTTACATGAAAATATATATGTTAAATGATATGGTCTTATTTCATGATGATTATAAAGTTTATTTCTGGCTAATAATGACATTAGTTTGGATCAATGAGGAAGAAGTCTATGAAATTCTTATATGATGTTTGTGTGGATTGAAATAATTCTAAAGAGGCTTGTTTATTAAAAGTGTTTGTAAATCATTACAATAACTGTGAAACATGTAACCTTATAAGGGGGGGGATTTCTTGTTTTTTTTGTGTTAAATGGTATGTAAACAAATTTTGTGGGTTTTATTTTCGTGGTTTATGAATGTGATTGTATATGATTTGTGCTAAAGAGATAATTTTGCAGGATTTATTTTTGGGATTTCATACCACCGTGAAAATAATCTGATATTTTTAAGGAATTGTTTCTTCTGTCTTCCATTAAGTTGTCTTTCCAAAACTAATATACACCATTTTGCAATTTAAAAGAACATATTAAGTTTAATTTGAAACCCAGTAATTTTCATCTTCTCTCTATAAAGTATATAGACTATCCACTAAAGTTGCTACAACTCAGACACATTAAAAAGAATTAATGTAATTTGGAAGTCGAGAATAAAATTTCTTATTTACATACCGTCTATGGGCAAAAAACTATACCAAACTTGGAATTGAATCATTTATTAAGCTCTCATGCAAGAAAATTAATAGCAGAGTTTGAAATTGCTTTATTGAAATATTTCCATAATGCTGGTTTTAAATTAACAGCAAAAATTGTCTGGCTTAAACCTTGATATGCTGCATCCTGGGATAATTATTTATTTCAATGATACAACTGAATTTTCAGCATATATGCCCCCTATAAGTATTAGAAAAGTGGATTGTATAGAATATTATACTTTGGTTTCATTATTATTCATGGGGTATCAATTGTTTTGTGGTTTTCATGGTTGTATATAAGAATCCAATGAAGTGTTATTTTACATTCAAAACTGCCTAATCCTACATTAAGGCAAACCATAAAATAAAAAATAATGAATCAACATTTGTCAGTATGCTTCACTTCAGGGTACCGATCACTTATATGCAACTTTTCCCAAACCACTGAATGGACTATCATGAATCTTTCACTTTCAGATTTGCATCTCTTCTGGTTATAAATGGGGCTTATTTTTTGTGAGCTGGAACTGGAGTATCTTTCAAAGTTTTTTTTTTCTACTGTTTGAAGCACATAATGTAATGGCAATATTTAAGATTATTAAAATGAATTTTGACTCCTTTGATTGATTCTTATCTCTAGTTGGTTCATAGAAATTTTGAAAGTCCTTTCCGTTAAAAGGAGAAAAATTTAGCAACAACAATTCCTAGAGAAAGACCAATTAGCTTTTCAGATATTGACTTGGAATTGTTTCCAAATCAAATTATCACCAGTTATTGGCACTTGTGTTCAACAATTTGGTAAACATCATGAAGCTGTTCTCCAGTTTATCTGAAGAATTATTTGCTGAAGACTTTATAGAAAGTGTGATTGAGTTTTGAAAATTGAGGCACCCTAGGAAGGATAATGTGTTTAAGTGCTGGGATTTCTGTTACTTATTGCTATGTTGCAATATCACTGAGTCCACCACATCCTATTTAATAGTGTTGGTCCTCCACCACTGATTTTGCTTATCCCAATCCCACTTGCCCTTCAGTTTTTAGCTCCTTCTTTTGCATAAAATAAAGGTAATAACAAAACTACCGAACTTGAATGATCAATCTCATAGTCCAGAGAAAATGACAAAAACAAATCAGTCATACCAGAGAATTGGTGGATCGCAATGGTCCTGAGTTCTGAAAGGATCAGGAGTTGGGAGTCAGAAAATGGTTGGAAAATTAAGACATAAAAAGACTGATACATGCATAAGTTAGATAAATGAGTTTGTCAGTTTATCATTTATGTGAGAATGGAAAGAAACATTGTCAGACTCTATCTCTCTTTCACAAGCTCTTTATAAGAATTACCATCAAAACACTGGGTGATCTCTTATGCTGTAAGATTATTCTATGATTTAGTGAATATGACATAAATGTCCCTTAAGGGACCTCTTAGTATGATGGAAATGAGCCTCACTATAAAAATCTCATTTCATCATCTATTTGTCTAACAATCAGATCATTGGACTGAGCAAATAGCAATCTTTATAGTTAACAACTCCATGATTGGCAAAACTGGTCATTATTACAGGATTTGAGTCAATAATGTAGGATTTGGTTTTCGGATTATCAACTTCATATCAAAATGTATGAAATTGGAGTAGCTAGTATTGTCCTACAGTTAGCATTTTTTCTTGGGTACAATTGATTATTTATCGTAATTGAATTTCGTTGCTTGATGCCAAATTTTTATCTGACATTATAGAAAGTACAAGAAAGCCAAAACAGTAAAATCATTTCTCAAAGGGGTAGAAACTATAAGTCGCGCACCTATTACGATATTACCAGTTTGAATAGGATACTGTATTACGCTGAGACAGCAAGTCTTTAAACATGATGAACAGAAAAATCTCTCTATATAGTGACCTTATCAAAACTCAACAGTTGGCAAACAAAATAGACTTCTATCTATAGGAATACAATATTGATTTTGAACAAGAGGTCACGGACACTGGGACATTTTGTTTCCCACTGGTGACAAAACTTTAATTAAGATTTGCAAGATTTTCACAGGAAATACCTGAGAAATTAAGACATAAAATGTGTTTAAACTACTCTGTAATTCACCCTTTTGTTTTTCAGAATGTAACATATTACTCATACAGAGGAAGATTTTCTGAATCGACCACTCTTGTGACAGTACGGAAGGGAAGCATCGTGCCACGAGGGAAACAGACGTGGCAGAGAGAATTAATTAGCATTCCGACAACTCCTCCCTCTCACCTCAGAGGGTGTAAAATCATCGATGTTCAGTACAGCCTCGAGGTAAATTATAGATATTCTGTCATGTAAAATTAAAGACATTCAGTATAGTTATCATAAGAGGTAATGGCAGTGTAAAGATAATGTATGACTATGGTACAGCCAATCACAATGGTGATATGTAGGGAAACTTTCAGTTCAAATACATGTTAAAAATGCTTTTAATGTTTTCTTCTGATATTTCTATAAAGAAAATCAAATTGAAGTACCAGTCCAACCAATATACTGGCTATAACATGTGCTTTGTTTATCAAAAATACTCCAACCAAATGTTGAAAAGCCAATATTTGGAGAATCACAATGATAAAGTTGAAGTAGAGTTATCTCCCTTTGAACACATTTCCAAAAGCAATCAATGCATCATGAACATGTTTTTATGAATTTTCTGCAGTAAAGACAACAGTAACAGCATTTATCACGAATAAAATATATATTTTTTTATTTACAGTTGTGTATAAAGCCGTCTGGATTTGCCAGGAAAGTGAAACTCCCTGTGGACATTTTAATAGGAACAGTGTCGTTATCTAACACAACAATAAAACGGTCTTCATATCACCCTTTACCATCCAATGTTGACGAGAAAAGTGTTCCATTCCCATTCTTTGAAAATCCCTCGGATAAATCGTATTTAACTGACATTGGGTATTTACAACATATGTTGCCTACAGCCCCACCATGGGAGGAAGATGCTGACATACCATAATTAACAAGGTATTTTGAACATTTCCCATAGAAAATCCAACTGAAATTCCAGCTAATATTCATTAGATCCCATTTGTAAGGATAGACTATTACTCATTAAAATTAAATGTTTAAATTCAAAAAATTCCATACACATTAGCTCTTTCTAAAAAGTTAAAGAAAAAACAAGTACATTTTAGATCTTTGAACTAAAAGATGGCTTTATTGTATCAAAGTTCTTCGTATATGATATAACAGTCTTGTTAAAAACAAGATCAGCATCATGTATAGTGTGCCGCCAAGCTTTCCATTATTAGATTTTTATAAGAGTCATCTATAGAGCTTTATTTTTTTTCCATTAATACAGATTTCAGTATAATAGTAAGTAAACTTAATGTTTTATTCTTTTTCAGGAGAGAACCCCCATTGGTATATCTGTCTCATCAATAATAGCAATCCATGGCCAAATGGAAACATTAGATCTCGTGTTTGCTTCAGGCTGGACCTCTGTAGATGTGTATGGACCCCATTATCACCCTCACAGTGCTATAATACAAGTCAATAAAATGTTATGAACCTCTTGTCAGGGTAATAGTTCAATCATGTAGTCTTATCATTTTTAAACCTAATGTCAAAGATTTGAGATCTGCTGGTAGATTTCCTTTTGTTTCCTGTTAAGTTTAGAAGGTTATTGGAAGGTTTTTCACAAGTTATTATGAACAAATGAAAGTTTGTCTTTTAGAACATTAGCAATGCAATATTCACCAATGTTACCTTGACTTTCTTGTTGTAAATAGTGATCATAGTAAGGACTTTTCTTACTTCATCAAAGACAATCAGAAATGATCAAAAGAAATCTAACAGAATGTTAATTTTGATTGCATCAGTAGCATACATGTGATTCTCCCGCCGGGAGACGAAATCTCCCGACTTTTTTATCCATCTCCTGTTCTCCCGACTTTTTGTGTAATCTCCCGCTTTTTCAAGACATGACAAAATTTTAGTTTTATAGACCTTTTAATTGTTCAGTCATAAAACATTTCCGATGTTTTAGGGGGTTGTCAATTAGGTAGACGTTAATTTAACAGGTAAAGGTGGTTTATTGCCATAATTACCCTGATGATTGTATAAACAGTTTGAGATTAATCAGTGAAGCCATGTATATTTGGCACACGCTAGTGCCCCCAATTGACATCCAAATGCAATTTTAATGAGCTTTGAAAATCTCCCGCTTTTTGGTCCAATCTCCAGCCAAAAAAATCAAAATCTCCAGCTTTGCCATCACATATCAGTCACATGTATGCAGTAGGAATAGCAAAGTTCAATTTGTATACATGTATTATAAAACAGTTCTCTGTAATTTCATTCAACAATAATCTTTTATGCTTATGATCTTTGATGAAATAGAAAAGCCTGAAGTCTTATGATTTTTGTTGATTCTATATATAGTCTACAATGAATTCAATCAGGTGTGATATATTGCCAAATATAGAAATGATGTAATATTTTGTGTAACATGTGACTGGTCACATGACTTAAGCATAATAAGTGCTTTTGTGTTCAGTATGTAGATATATGATTTTACAAATTTGTAAATATTTTTAGAAATGTGTCAAGAAAATGAATTAAATTTTTGTTTGTTACTAACAGATATTTCCTCTGATATGACAGTATTTTGATTCTGACAGTTTCTGCCTACACAGTATGGTGTAGTGAAGTTTATTATTGAATATCTTGATTTCAATGTTTGCTCCATAGATGAAAACTGTTTTGGTTTTTTTCTGCAAATTTACGACATTTTTAGAGTATCTAAAAAAAAACATTTTTTGACTTTTTTTTATATAAAGAATCTAATTGTATTAACAAAGTCCATGTGTCTTCCATGTATTAGAAACCAATCAAATTGAAAAGTTATGATGAACTACATAAAAAGGACAACAAGTTGGTTTCAGGTAATATCAATTACGTTCAGGCATTATTTCAAATGATGCTATTTGTTTTAAATATTTTTTTTTTAAAGATTTTTAATGATTTATATCTTTTAAAAAACTTCAAGGTTTAAACTTAAATTAAAAACCTTTTACCAATATTGTAATTTTGACTTCTTTTATTCATGTAATAATTTTTTTTTTAAAATTGCAACAAATAATGAGGTTGTGCTTACAACCTATTTGCTTCATGTAAGTCCCCTAATTTAATCACACTGATTTAAAGTAGATTTTCATGGTATAACTTGCCTCATCTGTGTAAAATAAATTTATATTATGAAAATTTTAACTTGCTTTTAAGAGGATTTGGAGCTTGTGTTACCAACACTTATTCAACATCTCATTATTTTCTTGTTCTGCCATCTCACATGAAACTGAATCTCAAGGAATAGTTTCACTACACAATATATTGATATGAAAAATTGTTCTCAGATCATGTCTTTATTCATTGGAATTCTATAAAACCATAGCTAATCTCATTCTGTAATACAAATGGCAATATTATCAAATCATTGTTCAAATAGATTTTTGTTCAATATTGTTCTGACAGCTAGTTGTCTCCAACATAACATTTGCACACCCCAAAACATCATGTTTACTGTTATAATATGAACATTTAACCAAATGAAAAAAACATTACATGCTTGTATTACAGTGTACAGAATGTATTTGTCATTCACATGTAAATGATATCTACGTGTTATGTGTTATATTATAATGCTTGTACTATCTGTAACTCATGTTACATTTTTTGCAACAAATAAAATACATTACATTTGAAATGGCAATAAAACATTTAAGCCACATATAACATTTCATCTTCAAATAATATTACTATTTCGATTACATGTTACATTTTACTGATGTATTATAAGTTGCATGTCACATTTTAAGAGATGTAATTTAAGTTTTGTGTTACATTAAAACAAATCTGATGTAAGCTACATTTTACATTTTGTCAGCTCTAATGTAGGTTACATGTTTACATTTTTACAGATGTAAGGTTCCTGTTACATTTGTTACATTTTACTTGATGTAATGTAAGTTATATGCTACATTTTAACAAGTGTATGTGTTGCATATAATATTTAAACAGATCTGATGTAAGCTTCATGTTACATTTTACTAGATGTAATGTTAGTTATATGTTACATTTTAACAAATGTATGTGTTACATGTTACATTTAACAGATGTATGTTATATTTGTTATTGGTGTCATTATAGGTTAACTACTTGTAATGCAATATTATATGTTGATGATGGTCAAATAAAAATATTTATATTCTATGTCGTCTTTTAAACTGATAATGGAAAATAAAAGTAACATCAAAATTAACATCAAAATGACCGAATACGGGAATGAAGTCCAAGCAGTAAAAAAGATAAAACAAGGAAAAGACAGGATTGACAAATTGAAGATCACAATGAACAATGATCCTGACTTGGTTCAGACAGTTCTCCCTCACAGTACATAGAAAAAAAACCTTCTAATTTTTCTTGTTCTGTTTTTCATGAAATATAAGAATACTGTTTCATTCAAGTCATCAGAAGAACTCAGGATAACTAAAGGTTATGTCAGAAAAAAACTATTATCATATCCCCCCTTTTCCAAACAATGTTTTGGGGTAGACATCACCTTTAATGTCTGTCACAAATCTTGTATGAATTACTCCCCATAAGCCACTAAATGTATTTTGATAAACCTTGAGATGAAGGAAGTACACCATATTGGGATGTGCATGAACAATTTCTACTGCTGTCCAATATTATTCAGGGGAGATAATGTACTTAGATTAAAAAAAAACATTTTATTCAACGTGAGACCTCCTAAGAGCAACTCCTCCTAAACCACATGATGGATTTTGATAAAACTTTGCATGAAGGAAGTACAGCATAATAAGATATGCATGATAAAATTTCTTCATGTTCAAATCTTATTCAGGAAAATTAATTTAACTTGAGTTTGTTTTTTTGGAAATATATAGTCCAAAATGAAAGGAAGAAGGTATGTATCCTTTAGAGAGTATGCTCACAGTATTCCTTGTTCGTATTTAATTGTCAAAAATATTTTGCATATTTTTGATGAAGCCTGTTTTAATCAAAAAACAAACCTTTATTGTTATATAGAGAAGCAGAGGTACCAATAGAGTATCCGAATGTCAAAAGTCTGAAAGGGCAGAGACAAAACCAGTAAACACCAACAAGAACGGGACAAAAACAGACGACATGTAAAACATGGAAACAAAAAAGAACTAAATATCAATCAATAACGCGAACTCCAGTCGAAACAAGAGTGATATCAGGTGCTCTGGAAGAGGAAGCAGTTCCTGCTAGCTATAGCACACCCGTCGCTTTGCCAATAGTCCATTCAGGGAGTCAAATACGGTAAAGGAAGACAAACCAAAATCAAAATCCCATATTTGTCTATAAGTGCATGATGTCTTCCGTAAAACTTCTTGAGTGAAGACAGCAACCGAGGAGCAACATAACCTTGTGTGAGCAATTTTTGGGTCAGACGTGTCGCTCTGCTAAGGAAATCGATGTAAGTCCCGCACGCTCTGGAGTAACCAATCAATTGAGATACATCAACTCCATAAGCTGGAGCGGACGGAATGTTGCAACACAAGAAGGGAAAGTTGACATTTGGAAAGTTGAAGTCATCACGTTTGTCATAGAGCCTTGTTGAAAGTCTAACTAACATTACAGCCAAGTCAGCTAATAACAAAAATAAAAGTAGATAAAAGATCAAAGAATTCTAAAATAAATCAAATGTTAGAGCCAGAAGACAGTATTATCATCAAAAAAAGGTAATAGCAAAGTACAGAAATGGAGCATTCGGACATGACAGCTAATCCCTTTGCCCATTTCCAATACATTAAAATGTATAACAAGGTGACCTAAATCCGGAACAGATGTTAATATCCAAGATAAACGCACTTACCAAATATCATACCTCTACCAGTTGCAGAGATATGGACCTTAACCAAAACTTGAACCAAAGTCATTCATGCAGAAAATGTAGGTTAAGGTGACCTTATTTTGGTATGGATGCTGTTTGATATACAAGATGTACCCATTTACCCAATATCATCTTTTGTGGTTACAGATATGGACCTGAACAATAACTTTTACAGGAGTCATTCATGTGGAAAATGTAGGTCAAGATGACCTGATTTTGTTTCAGATGCTGACTGACATCAAAAATGTACCCTCTAACCAAATATCATCCCTCTTTGATGTTTAGTTCATAGCTTATTGACAAAACAAAAACCACTATGTACGTACCACCTACCTACTTGTTAGTCTTGGGAATAACAACTGAACTTTGAGGATCAATCTAAAATAACCAATAGAAAGAAAAAAAATCCCAATAGTCCTGACTTGTAACAGGCATTTTGAAAGAAATGGTGTGTTAAACCAGGTTTTATGGTTCCAAACCAACCTCTTCCATTGCAATCCTAGGATCTGGGAGTAACACAAAACACAACGCAGTGGTGAGACATAATAGGGATATCAAGTTGATCATCTCTGTACAATAGCCAGCCAAACACTAATCAAAACATTCACTAACCATTTGGTCTATATAAAATTAAATTTTTCCACAGGTGGTATCGAATTTTTAAAGTCATCTCTTTTATCATAAATATTGCACTGAGAGAAATAAAGAGCTATTTAGTTCAGATGGAGAACACTAAGCATTGCTGTTATCTGACAAGCTCTTCAAGTGCTACAATTCCATAGTGATATCTGGTTTATACAGTTTCAATGTCGTACCGGCAAAATATTTTCATCACAGTTTTCTATTAAAGCAATTACTTATCACAGCCTTTTGATATTTGGTATGCAACTTTATCATGGGGTCCCATCTACTTCATTTAACATTAGTTGATTTTTTTATGTTGTATTATTGTATTGTTAATATTGTGATTGTTTTTAATAAACTATTTTGTCTTTGATACTAAAATAAAAAAGTAAGGAGCATATAGTATTTAGGTCCATTCATCATATCGTCCCAAATGTTGCAAGATGTGGCATTATGTCTTTTGGACATATTCTTGTTTCGTAGGCAAGACAAAAGTACCAAATATAATTATTCACTTAATAATATCTTTTACTCTTGCAAAAGTTGATACAAAAAATAAATAATACATATATAAATATTATCACATAGCTTTGTTTCATATAGCCCTAGGGTGGGCTCTATACCATTAACATAGTCACAGCTGGAATCGTATTACATAGTCTTTGTCAAGATCACCTGGCTGGTCTCTCGACTGACAGAATAATCTCCTATCACTATTATCATTCTTAACAAGAAAATATTTTTTTCTGTCATTCTTTGCTGAGCTCATGAAAGGTAAGATTTATTCCTCAAGAGATTCAGTCTTCTGATTCAGAACTTGATATATCGTCTTTAAGCACAGCTGATGTCAGGGATTTTAAGTCTTCTATAACTGATGTGATAGGCTCATCTATAATAGCAAACAAACAAATTATAGGTGCAAGGTTTTCTTTATCCAAATGGTTGTACTAAAACAATAACACTATAACTTCTACAGTTAATGTGCTAAAATTTTAGAGTTTTACTTTTTCAGTTGCGAAATTATTAGAAAGGCTTTTAATTGTGGTCACATATTTTTTTTGCATTTTTTATGATTATTTCAAAGTAAATATTGCTTTTAATAGATACTGTTTTTAAGCATACAATATTTTGCTTCAACTGTCTACTATATTATATTGTTTAATATAGATAAAGTCAGTTTTTTTCCATCAGTTTTAACATACATCATGAAAAGGAAGAGATAGTTTATACAAAAAAATATAAAGGAAGCTAATTTAATCTCATTCTAGTTTCTTGCTGCACACTTTATAAAGTTTTCCTTTTTTTAATGCAATTTTATATTTTAAAAAGTACATGTACTTATGAATCTAAAATAACAGACTAAAATAATTTTACCTTAAAGTTTTTTTTCAACATTTACCTTTACTAGGGGGAGATAATTGAGATTTTCTGGGAAGTGATAGATCTGGTTCCTGAGATTCTGTAGAATCCTCTATACTGACTGGTTCCCCTCTGGCATTTTTTATCCTTCCTATCAATCCTTCTTGTCTTAGTGTGGCCTAAAAATTGATAAGAGTAATTGTTAACATTTGTTATTTTTTTTATGAAAATAAAAAAAAATAACTTGATTTAGGTTCAGTAAGAAGTGATGAAAGATGGTTTTAAACCAATCAATCAACCTAACTCACTAAAGATCTTACATGAAAATGTCATAATGGTACATGTATGCAAGCACACAATAAAAGTTTCATATGAAAGATGTGATCCATATTGGAGGCTGCAGACATTAAAATTGCAATTTTGTAAGGATTCAATTCAATAGCACAATTTTTCAAGACGTTTTTTTTTTAACTGTCAAAGTCAATGATGGCCAAATTTTGTTGAACAGGAAGTAGTTGAGCAACACACCTGAAATTGAATCCTACATCATGGGACCCCACCTTGATGCTGAATACCAAGTATCAAGTGGCTGTGATAAGTAGTTGCTGAGAAAACTTATGAAAATTTCTTCACCGCCCACCCACATTCACCATTTAATGACCCAGATTTTTCACTCTGTGAAATCCGGCCTTATATTGTGCTGATTTTAAGAAAACTTACTTAATAAAATTACTAGCTTGCTTCTTAGGTGCATAAATAAATAAACTTTACAAATCCTTACCATCATTAAGTTCCTCTCAGCTTCGACAGCCTGAAGTCTCTGTTGTAGACCATCTATCTGTCTGGTATAATGTAGTTCTACAGTCTGTAAATGCTCCGCTGCTCTCTCTTTCTCTCTGCTGGTATTCCTCTCCAACTGTCTTAAGGACACAACTGTAATGATAAAATATAAATGGTTGTAATTCTTAGATCAGATAAATCAACCAAGTCACTTGTGGTGAAGATTGACAATGAGATCAAGTAAGAAAAACAAAGTTATTTCAATTGCTGTATGCATTAGTTAATATTGTGATATCATTTTGATAACTTAAAACCATAGTTAGAAACTAAAAAAAAATCCATTTAATCATCTCCAGTGATTTGGATTTTTATCAGATGACCAGAGCAAAGAAACATTAAAAATACTTCCAATGATATATTTAACATAACAGTATGGCAAGCTTAAAAGAATTATAATGCTCAGTGAAATTCAACATTTATTATCTATTGACTTGCGTAATACAACTTAAAATGAACATGCAGATATAAAAAAGAATGTTTACCAGCTTTAGTGTGTTCCCTCTTGGCATCATTCAGTTGTCTGTCTAGCTCAGCTAACTGTTCTGAGAACTGTCCTTGTACTAAACTTCTCTGTTCTTCTATAGCTGAAAATAAGATTTCACACATTTTAAAATCTCAACTAAAGAGACATGTTGCCTGTGTTTAAAGAATACTGTACTATAGATTTATCTAAGGCCAACAGCATAACTTTTAATGATCTGAATTGTTTGCCTTAACATACTTTTAGATGGGTGATGTTTAATGCACAGTTATACCACATCTCATCATCTATTGCCCAGGGAAAGGATATCAAAAATAACTTTTCACCTTGTTCATTGTTAACTTGACATTTTCCTAGCTCTACTTTCAGATTATCTATCTGATCATTGGCATCCTCTAAGTCTGAGTTTAATCTTTCCACATCCTCTGCCAATCTGCTGCATTGCTGAAAGATTATGATTTAATTTAAAACAAAAGACACATTCTTATAGTTACAAGTAATTAACTTGAACAAAATACTACAATTCATCACTATCCAGTAACTACTTGTGAGACATATGGCACTTAACTTAACTTGTCACACATAAAAGGCTGACAGACTAAACTTTGAACTTAAACTAGAATTGAAAAGATACTAAAATACTGACAATGTCAGGAAGGACCTAAAAAGTTCATAGAAAAAATAGTCAATGGATTTTCATGAAATTTTAATTCACTATTCCTTCAACATGTTCTATCACTGTGTAAAATTTCAAACCTGTACCTCTTATAGTTCTCTAGTTTAAGTGTTCACAAAAATTGTTGACAGACAGAAGGTAAATGTGAAACTATAGGGTTTGGACATCACCCATGCGGGGCCCTAAATAAGTTGGATCAGGCTTAATACACTGAACATTATTTTATACATAAAGCCACGAATACTATAACTATATATCTAAAAAAAAGTAACCAATGGTCACACTAAAATCTTTTGGCTTCTTTTGCCCCTCATTTATGAAGGATGTGCAGAGTACACTTATTTCACATTCCAATATTTTCTAGAATGCAGAGATCTTTAATGATTTTTTTATTTCTATACCTGTGATTTTCCTTGTAAATCTATTTCTAATTCTTCAATAGTTTCTCTCAGATTTTTGATGTCTTCTTCTTCTGCAATGGAACGAAAAAAATCATTTTATACAATAGATTTTGTTGAGGTTTTCTTTAGAATTCATCCATGGCAATTATGAAGAAAGTCTAACAAGAGTTACCACTAAAAGTATGTCTCGCCCGCCAGCACAATTCAAAAACTATCAAAGTCACTGAACTGGGAAATTGAGGTCAAGGTCAAAAGATGGGAATGCAACTGTGCTAAGCTACTACTGGGGCATATGCATACCAAGTTTCATCAACCTAAGACTTAGTGTTCTTGAGATATGGAGCCATATGGAGGTGCTCACAAAATTTTAGCATTGCTATTATATGGATTGAAAATTGAAAAGTTCACTAAACCAAAAAATCAAGGTCAAGGTCAAAAGTAGGGGATGCTGCTGTGCTAAGCTACTATTAAGTCATATGCATACCAAGTTCCATCAACCTAGGACTAATAGTTCTTGAGATATGGAGGTGTTTGCAAAACCTTAACATTGCTATTATTTGTATTGAAAATTTTCAAAGTCACTCAACCAGGAAATCAAGGTAAATGTAAAAAGATAGGGATGAAGCTGTGCTAAGCTTCTACTGGGGCATATGCATACCAAGTTTCATCAACCTAGGACTTATAGTTTTTGAGATATGAAGGTGCTCATGAAACCTTAACATAAAAGTTAATGCCACCAAGGCTGGTAAAAAAACACATGTCTCGCTTCGCTTCGCAGGCGAGAAAAAAATCAAGATACAGTCGAACCTCGATGTGTCAAACTCGGATTATTCGAATACTCCGTTAACTGGAACTATTTTGAAAGTCCCGGCAAAATTTCCATTTACCCAATGCATTTTTACCTTTGATTACTCAACTCAGATAGTTTGAAATCTCGGTTAAGTCGAGGTATTTTGACAGTCCCCACGCTTTGAAAATAATAGTAATTAACCCTGATTAGTCGAAGTCGACTTGTCAAATTCTTTGATGTCATTTTAATGGATTCGTGACCGCTGTATGGCTTCTTAAGGTGTTAATCATGAGTTGTTTATTAAATAATTGGACAAGTGGGTATTCATGTGTAACTGTTTGATCTGATCACCCAAGCGTTTTAACATCATGGTAAATTGTGTGTTTAATCTGAGTAGACAAATTTAATCAGTAAAGCCGGTTTTTTAATGATGTTTTAGTTTCAATAAATCAATTGCAATGATTAATTGATATTTCTAATAAAATAAAATAAATCAGCGTCATCTCAAGAAGAAACTCAACTCAACTTCCACCAGTGACTTACAACAAACCTGTTGATTCGTTTCGTAACTGATTTTGTATTTTCAATGTTTGAATGGTTGATTGCATCATATGATGTTGATTCAAGATTGGAATAAATTTTCAAAACATGTTTTATTCAATAATTTATTTCACACAAAGAATTGTCTTGACACGGTGACACGTCTTCAAACACACAAAATACGAGATACATCTAGACATTGAAGATGGTACATAAAACAAACGACGAAAGATTCCACTTCGAGCTTATTCGTAACTTGGATGAGTCGAACCTCTGATAACTCGAATACTTTTCAATGGTCCCCTCGACTTCGAGTTAATGAGGTTCGACTGTATTATAATATAGCTATCACCTTTCAAAAAATGACATGTTTACCTTCTTACTTAAAGTCATTAGTGTAACTTAATCATAACTGGAAAAAAACTTCTACTCATTTTGGTTCTTGCATTTGATTTTAAAAGTAAAAGTAATATTAAGAACATCTAGGCTTCATTATTTCTTTTCTAATTTGACTTGTGTACATGTAATGGTATTTTGTTAAAATTGCTACTAGATTATTTCGTATCTCCTTCCCTCTGCCTAATTCTAACTTATCCTTACTTTGCACAGAAGCTGCCATGTGTCTTTCTGTCCATGTCTCAGAATCCTGCTTCAACTGAGCTACTACCCTGTCTCTCTCTTCTGTTACCCTTTCCAACTCTCGTTTTAGCATAGAAGAACTGTAAAAATAAGAAAAATTCTTAAATAGCATCAAAAAGTATTTACACATGTGTCTTAAGCGAAAAAATCAAGTAGTTTGTGCTTCAATCCTCGTCCGGGGTGAAAATTTCATGAACTGATTTTCTGATTCTCTCTTGACAACATTTGCGAGGATGGTCTCAAGGAACGATGCTAGTCCTTCGGAAGGGACGAAAAAGGTTGTCCCGTGTATGTGGAGAGCAATACCCCATGCAAGTTAAAGTTGTAGAGTTCAATAAGAGTAGGCTCAATGGGGGCCACTGCAAAGGCCACACTTGCAACCTGCTAGCTGGAAAGGGGTTTACATAACCATTAAGCTTGTTTCCCAATCCAGGATAAATTAATATGTTTAAACTAAAAGTCAAGTTTCAAAATTTACTTTTCTAACGATAGAAAAGATCTAAAATAAACTGAAATTTCATTTTACACATCTAATAGAAATTGATTTTCAATTAAGTTTATATTAGATAATAAAAAAATTGTATTTCAAAAAGCTCAAACCAAACTTATGTTTTCCCAAAAAAGTAAGAACAATGCAAAACTTTAAGAGATTATTTTCATGAATCTTCTTTTACATGTTCTACTAAAAGATTCGTTTTCTTCAATATATATTTGACACTTAAAAATATTTACTCCAAAACTAACATGCTTAGATAAAACAATACCAATTTTTTAATTTAATTAAATGAACAATCTTCATAATATGAGTAAATAAAATAGTGTAAGAAAGGTGTGCTACACAAGAAACATACAATTTTCTATATCTATAAAAATGTGACATCTAATGAGACATAATATTGAAATATTTTTAAACTGTGGTTGGAAACATTGAATTTTTTTTAAAGTGGTCTGACTCAAAAAAGTTTTCAGATTTTGTTGGAAATTGGTCTTGACCTTCATTTAATTGTACTTAACAACTGAGCATAACCTTATTAAAATCACTGATAAGGTTTCCAATTTATTATTTGACAACCCTTCAGGAAGACAAACAAACACTACAAGAAGTTATTGTCACATTTTAACTCAACATTTCAAGTGACAAGGTACAAAAATGTTAGAAATGGTTTATGAATTTGAAGATTTAATCAGACATGACAAAATATTTTTATAAATAAACCGATGTCAATGAAAAAGCAAAATGTTGACAGGATCCCCCATTACTTTAATTGATTTGATATTTTTTAAGCATCTAGTCAATTGTGGGAGTACTAACTCCTCCTCATCTTTGGCAATCTCTACAGGTGACTCCATTCTATCTTCCCTCTGTACTCTAGACATGGCCTTCTTCCTGGCAAGTAACCCTATAGATAAAAGGTGACAATAAATTAAATTGCATTTCTAAATGTATCATATAATCAGAAGTTGATAATAAATTGGAAAATCCTACTTTTAATTGTACATGTACAAATATACAATTACCTTCATATTCAAGCTAAAACATAGGCAAAATTTTAAATGGGTCAATATCATAGTAATTTTACATACATTGAAATATTTTTATAATAGTTTTCAATGTTAATCTGAAAATTTCTTTACAAAGATGTGTATCGATGTCAACTTAAAGATTGCATCAAAAGTGTTGAAAATATCTTTTTTCATATAAAAGGCTTCAGAATTTTACCTTTTTTAAAACAGTGTTACATTGAAACCAAAGGAGAAATGTTAATTGATAAAAAAAAACTTTGCTTGTTTATAGACATATTCATTGATATTTTGAAGAAAAAAAACATGATATCAACATTAAAAATTTGTATCACTTATAAAAAGTTTAATTAAAATAAAATGAATCTTAATCCTTAAAAACATTCAGATTTTAAAGCTTGGCTTGTGATAATCACAATTTATGACATGAAAATCATCTTCCAGGTAAAATTACCAATGTTCAATCAACCATGACACTAATTATTTATTTTTTACACATTTTTTATGTACAATAATCATATGTTACATAAGTAGACTTAGCACATCACTATATTGTTGACATTTATTAAATTAATCTTATAATCATACAGATAAGTATACAAAAATGTCCTACTGGGATAAATAAGTGCCATTCAATAATCATTTAGGAAATTCACAGTGGTTTACTAACACATCCTAAAATGACAAACAATATGGAAAGCTTTAAATTACTCCCTCAAAAAATTACTTCACAAAAAATACCATTTGTGAAAAGGTATCATCTGCTGTTAGGCTTAAAGTGTAATAATTATTATAATTGTGATAAATCTTCCACAGTTTTTCACACCAAAGATGGTTGATAATGTTTTTGTTACAAATAGAAGAAGTTTTGACCTGTTGGGCAATATCGGCAGAAGGTCATCTAAAGAAAATGTGAAAGATTCCATCACATATCGGAAGGACTATATCTATGATGAAAATTGGACTTCTAAGAGAAAAACTTCAACACCTATCAAAAGTAAGCAGGAGATAAACCAACAGAGGAGTAAGGGTTTCAACTTTGGACGGAAACTGAAATTTGTGACTTCCAAAATTCCTAGATTCAGTGTTGATAAAAAGCAGTTAAGTGACAACATTAATAGACAAAACACTATGAAACAAAATTTGAAAGATAGTGGTAAAAGAAATGAAGGGTCTGGAGGTAAATCATCAGATTTTCAATCTTTTGGATTAGAGTGTTCTGCAATTAACATTTTTGACCATAATCCATTCCAAGTCATTGGGAATATTGATAAATTCAATCAGGAAGAACAAAAATTTCAGAGAAGTGTACAGCAAAGTGCAGAACACGCAAACAAATTACAAATGATGAAAGAAATCAATGCTGGAAAAGACATGAATCAGATTTGTATAAATCCAGGTGAAAACTATGAATTCCATTCAGCAGGGGCTGTCAAACTTACGATGCAGATGACAATATGGACAAACCAGCTCAACCGATTGAAGAGGAAAACAGAAAGGCTGAAGGAGAAAGACAATGAACTGAAAAAGAAATATGAAGAAATGAAACAAAGGACTAAGCGTCTTCTGATTGATGATGACGATGAACTAAATATAGATGTGTCTCCACCAAAGCGAGCTAGGATTGATGAAGTTACACAAAAACTGCAAAAGTGTTCCTTGAAAAGTAACAGAAAAAAGACACCTTCTAGAATTCCACGTCGAAGGGCTGAAGGGTCAGTGTTTTCATATTCAAAAGCTAGGACCTTATTTGACAAAAACACAACTAAAGAAAAACTGTTTAGTACCAAAGTGAACAGTGTGAGTCTAAATACAACTGGATCAGATCTGATATTTACTTTTCTAAAGAATGGTAAAAAATGTTCATTGTGTTAATATATTGTTTGATGTTGAAACATATTTAAATGTATAAATATAGTGCTGATTTGAAATAATTTATTCAATATTCAATTATTATGTACTTTAAGTTGCCAATATTACATCTATCATTTAATTACTGATGATAAACACAAAAAAGATTTCAAAAATTGCAATAAGTATCGAGACTGCTTAATGCATAAAAACAAGATGTAGAATAAATATGTACATGCAAACACACAGTCACAAGTTCTTCATTTACAAAACTCAATATTTTTTTGTTTTTCAAAAGATTTAAATTCATGTAAAATGTACTTTTAAGGTTTGATTTAAAAAAAACAACAACATTGTTTACAAAAATCAAATATAAGCAAGAAAAAAGATATACATTTTGCAACAATGAAAACAATTTGGAGGCAAGAGGGGAAAAATAACATTTTAAAACAAGAGTAGATATAATGTATGTCCTTGTTGATTTTACCTTGCAACATTTCTACCCGACCACTGGCAAAACTGATTCGCTGTCCATAGGTTTTCATGGTATTACAAACTGTATTCATTACACTGTAAGACTCATCTAATCTTCCACAAACACTGAAATAAATACAAGATTTAATTGTTCTATCCAAGAAATACAATTTAGAACAAGTTTCATGCAGAACTGATTTAGATGTTCCATCAATCATTTACAGTTACTGTGGATTTATTATTTGCGGGACATCAATTTTCATTCTTTCTCTAATGTATTTTTAATTTTGGTGTTTGCACATATTGAAAAAGGTAAATTAATGTAAAAAATAACACTTCATTGGATCCTTATTTGTTAGGTTATCTGACACCCACTAAAACCCAAATTGATACCCCAAGAATTATAATTAAACTACAGTATATGAAGTCAAGAAAATGAGTACAATGTTCATGCTATTCTGGTTTAAAGATTTCTGAGACAAAAGTTTCTATGCAGAAATAAACTGTATCATTAATAATGCATTTCACTAAGTCTCATAAACTTTAAAATAAGGAGATGATACCTTTTACAGAATTTTTGTAAATGTTCTACAGACTGGTGGTTGTCAGACAGTCTGTCGTCTAACAAGAGAGCCATCTGCTGAGCCTGTGTCACTTCATGTTGTAATTTCTGAAATATAAAAATAAATACTGCTGAATTTGCATGAAAATATATATGTTTGTTGTAGTGATCTAACTATAACGATACTTATAATAACAAAGCTAAGATATTCAAGAAACTAAGAGGTACCAATGGGACATTCCAATGTCAAAAGTCCGAAAGGGCAATAACCAGTAAACATGAACAAGAACAGCACAACAAAATAGACCACATAAAAACACAAAAACAATGGAATTGCAATCAACAACATAAACTAAAGTTGAAACTCAGGTGCTCCGGAAAAATTAGCAGCTCCTGCTCGCTATAGCACACCCATTGTGTTGCTAGTAGTCAATTCAAATTACACAATTCCAATAGGTCAATACATATAACTGAATCTATTGAGTGTGCTTTTCTCTAACTAAATCTATTGAGTGTGCTATTCTCTAACTGAATCCATTGAGTGTGCTATTCTCTAAGAACTTTTTACACTTGACTGAGTTTCAAGTGTTATTATCAAGACAAATATAAGAAAACAAGATAAACAAGTTTCATCAAAATCAAAACAAGGAGCTGTGATTAGTAGTTGAAAATATTTTTCCCGCACGAATGCCTGCCAACATTCACCAGCTTTTCACTCACATTTTTTACTCTGTTAGATACAGCCAAACAAGATTGCTACATGTAGCCAATGTCCCCCGCCACCGCATTAAAGTTGAAAATTTACTAAAATTTGAATAATTGAAATTGCATTGTGATATGATCAACTACATATCATGACAAACAATCCTACAAAATTTCATAAAAATCTGTTGAGTGGTCTCAGAGGAGTTGTGCTCACAAAAGTGTGACAGACGCACGGACGAAGACCATTTCTAGGTCCCTCCCTTGCGTTGCGGCAGGGGACAAAAAGGCACTTTCATTTGATTTCTGAGAGAATTTATATTGGGTATTTTCTAAAACCTGTCTAAAATTAACTTTTTACCTATTACCATTACCTTATTATTGTTGAACTCCATATCTAGTTGAGCCTGTTTATCTGACATAGCATGGGTTAGCATGTTTATTTGATTATTGGCAGTAACTAGTCGACCATCTAAATCTCCAACCTAAAAACAGAATAATGATAAATAAATATGAAAATAGGTCAAGTATGTACCTAAAAATAGTTGAAATTTACTTGTCAAGCATAGTTTTGCCTTGTGTCATTCATTTGGGCGACTTGTAAATAACCAGAGTGGCTGTAAATTGGTGGTTTTGTTAAAATATGCATAAAATGTGCAATTTTTTAATAGTTTTGGGTAAATTTAAGTACAATTCCACATAAGGATCAGGCAGGGTCTGGCACGTTGATATTTTCAGATTTTAGATTTTGGGGTATAGATGCATTGGATTCACCTGAAAAACAAACCTAAAGCAGTTTTTATGTTTCAAAATATAGTTGGTGTCTAGATATTTTTTGACTGGTTATAAAGGGAGAAATTGTGGTGGGAAATTTTCCCGTACTTTTCAATGTACATAGTAACTAAATTTTGACTGGTAATATCTCCTACACCCAAGACTAAATTAAAAATTAGTGGTCAAAACAAAGTTTTCTGGGGTTGCTTTACCTTTATAATATCATTGATTTTTTTTGTGTATTTGATATTGATGTGCCACCCTACAACTGCCCTATAAACAGTATCTGCCTGATTCTTAGAAAAAGTAGTACTTAACCACTGAACACTGAAAAATTTTACAAGCTGTCTTTTTGTTCGAAGAAGGCTGACTTAATTTTAGTTTCTTAAATTTGCATTGTAATGTTATCTTCCATAGACTAAAATGCAAGACAGATATATTTGCCCTGTTAAATTTTGTTAAAGCAATGTCAATGTGAAAATCACAAAAATTTCCCAGTTGACAGTAATAACCTCACTAAGTACCACTCCAATAATTTGTATAAAAGATCACAATTGACTAAAATATCTTGGTGGTAGTAAATGTGTCTCATACTTTTACATTGTAATTAATCCAAAATGCTATGAAATCACACATTTTGAGATTAGTGAACAGACAAATGAATAAAGTGAACAAAACACTATTTTAGTATTTGTTTCTATACTTTCCATGATTAACACTCCTTTTAATTCTTATGACTGAAACAATTATAAATTTAAGCGAGTTTACATTTCATTTTGCTAAAAGAAACAAAGTCAAACACAAAATTGAAAAACATTATAACATAAAATACTTACTTTGCCTTTCCAGTTTTGGTCATCTTTCTTCTTTATAATATCAGCTGATTTTTGCTGCACCATCAGTGCAAATACTTTCTCTCGCCACCTGTATAAAGAATATTTTTTTAAATCATTCAATAGTATACATTTAAAAAATACTGCAGGGAAAATATAGGAAGCATAAAGCACATAAAGCATGTTAGTACAAATCCAATCAAATAATTAAGAACCTAAGCTAAGCGTAAAATATTCTTAGCTACCAGCAGACAAACAATTTATTTTTTTTAAGTTTAATGTCCTTTTTCAGTTCACAGGGGTCATAAACAGTGGTCAGTCTTCATGAGGCACAGACTATGGGCAGGTAAATGACCCCAAAAATGACAATAAGAAAAATGAAAGACAAATATTTAAATTGTTTTTTTTTCTGGTATATTATTATTTTCAGTTGAAGTACTTTAAGGCATTAAATAGCCATTTTGGATTTTTAAAAATTACCTGGTTAACAACATATTTTCCTGCTTGTTTTTGTCCATTTTATCTTGGGAAACCTGTATAGAAACAAAGAAAACATTCCTTTAATTGTAATTAATGGTTTTATGAAACACAGAAATATTTTTTGTTTTCTGATTAAATCAAAATAAATTGAATAAAATGAAGAACATGGTCCAATGCACAAAACTAATCAAACAATATCTAGTATTTCAAGCAGACCTGGTCAAATTGTTCAAGAGTAGACCAGACCTTTGCTCCACCAACTTAATTTGACTTGGTGGTCCAAACAAAACACCACATTGGACCAAAATTTTCTTTTAACTTTGTTTTTATCATAAATTCTACAGATTGGTCATGTTTTTTCCTGATATCCACTACCCATTTCACTATTTCCAGTTACAAAATGGAAAATAACTGTCAAAAATAAAAGAGTAAAATCAGGATTTTTTAGGCCAAATTGGAAAATTATAACAAAGAAAAAACATAATTTAAAGATTACACTGTAAAAATATGACTGACATCTAGTCTGGAATACATTTAACACTGACTCATAATGAAAATCACCAACCATGTCTGAAGGACGGATAAATTTCGCAAAGTCTGTTGCAAGTAACATTTCTTTTAAGCTTTGAGTTTGTAGCAATATTCTCTTCATTCATTTTTTGCATGGTCATATTTTGTAGATAGTATATTAGCTAATTGTTATTATTGTCAATGGTGATTGTATTGTGTACAAGTTTAGTACTTTTCATTACAAAATCATCAAAAGATTTATTCTCTCTACCTTTGATAGTTCTGCTTCCTGTGTCTTTAGAATTTCATTTAATGATGAAAATCTGATATTCAGCAGTTGAAGATTGGATTGCAAGTTTTCTTTGTCAACTTCATAAATCTGTAAGCAATACACAAATATAAAATTCAGAAATTAAAAGAAGTTAATACATGTACATGTATTAGAATTTGCCAATTAACTGGAATAAAGTGTCAATGGGAGCACCAAACAGAAAGTAGAATTTTAACAAGTCTGAAAATTTCTTAGGACACACAGTTTGCATTTTACTACCTAGTCTTAAGTTATAGAGCTAAAATTAATAGAATAAAAGTTTCCAAATCTATCATTAGATGTACTTTTTTTATATTCTAATGCGATGTGATTTTTTAACATCTAAATGACACAGGTTATTACTAATCTTTATTATACTTTTAGTTTATTTTCCAGTGTTTCCTTTTCTTTCCTCCATATTTCTGCAGGTTTTGGTCCTTTATCTGTGTCGCCAATGTAGCTCTTTAACTGGCTTATCTGCCTGTTCTGGTTCTCAATGGTATTGTTCAGAGACCTGACAAAAAATACTAAATTAGACAATTTGAATTTTGACAACTGTAACCATGCTAAATATGTTTTTAATTTGGAGATTAAAAAATATAGAAATTGGGGCTTATATCATTTATGACCAATAACAATACTGTACAATATCATTCACTCCATGTCAATATACAGTATTTTGTAATAGAAATTTTTTAAAAAAACTTAAGTAATTTTAGATTAAACTGAAAATACCATTTTGCTATAATATTGCACATTCTTTTTTCCTTATCATAGTTTTCTTGGCAAGCTTGGGAAAAAATTATTAGTTCAAAAGTGTTTATTTTACCAGAAAAAGTAAGTTAAGAATTTTTTAAAGTACATGTATAAATGTTTGAACCTACTTGATTTCTGAGTGTAACCTAGATTCCTGATCAGCAGCGATCTGTTTCTGTGTTTCTGTCTCTGATTCTAGCTGTTTGATTTTATCTTTAGACCTGGTCATAATAGATTCTAACTGTTCCTCCAGCTTCTGTATCTGGTTGTATAAAGTATCTGCTTCTCTCTGATGTTCTGCACTTAGTCTGTCTATCTTAATTGAAAAAGGCAAAGGTAATAAGCTTATAAACCTTCAATTTTATCTAAATATTCTTCAATTTTTTTTAAAAAAAAGTTTAAGTTCGTCAAATAATTTGTGTTGAAATATAATTGTGTTTTGAGACAATTGATCTAATTGGTCTTATAGTGCAACTGAAATTGTATGTAAGCTAAAATCAGCAACTTTTGTTACTTTTTGAAACATGTTAAAGAATTTCCCATTATATCATACATGAATAGTGTTTCCTTTCTTTTCATTTTCATTTGACTATGTTTGAAAAATTGGACATGGAGAAAATATGCATGAATCAAAATCACAATATGTAAATATATGAAACAAAGGAACATAACTTTTATTTCTGACCTTCATCCAAAAGTCAGAAGGAAACTTTCATTGTAGAGACATTATTTGTACTTAATAGCAAGTTAAACATTTGTTTGAGTAATGCTAACTGTTTACACATACTTGTGAGTCATATCTCTCTTCTTTGGATTTGAGATCAGCCTCTAACACAGCTATGGTCTGAATATATTTCCTCTCGTTGGTCGTACTCTGTCTTTCCATCTCAGTTATCTCCTCTTTGTGGGCACATTTAACTTGTCGTAATTCATTTCTGAGTTCAGCTATTTCTGAGGCTTGTTTAGTTATGAGTTCATCGATGTATTTTCTGTCTTCCTTCATATTATACCTACAGTCTTCCCTTGGACTTTTACTCTAATTATAAACCAAAAAAAACATAATGTAAAATAACTATGTAAAACAAAACTCTTAAATTGAATTGTATACATGTTATATTTGGAGATTATTAATCAATTAATCAGCATTATGACTGGTTGTTTTAAAAAAATGCATAAAGATTTCTGTTGTTTTTTTTCCCTTCAATTTTCAAAAAAATTAACTAGCCATGCATACATGTATGATAACTGTAAATAAAGTCATTCAAACAGCAACAGTGAACATGCTACATGTATGAAATAGAATATTGAATCCAGTTTTGAAAAATGAATATTTGTATACAGTTGTACAGTGTACACAGATCTTAACAATTCTTCTTAAAACTAAACTAAAAAAATGTCTTTTTTACAACCTTTACCGGTACTTTTTTAATTGATGAAGAATGTTTTTACTCAACACATTGTACTTACAATTGAAGCTGGAACAATTATAGGCTTGCTGTGTTCCTCTCTGTAAATATAAATATTTCTACAAGTTATATATACCAAAATGAAATAAAAGTGATTTAATTAATGTAGCAAGGCAAATAAGATAAAGCTGTGAGTCTGTGACCAGTTATAAACATTTTACAGTGTCATATCAATAACATATTTTTTTCTCTATGCATAAAATAGCAGGTTGAATTTTGGGAAAAAATCTAAATTTGTATATTCTGCTTAAATGTCATGTTATAATAGTTGATATGCTGCTTCATTGTGTCTTTAGTTGAAATTTATAGGGTTATATGGGTAGTTTTGAAAGCATTTCAACATCAACATTGAAGCTAGCAATGTTCTTTATTAAAACCTGTCAAACCAAACCCTTTGAGACTGTGGTATTTGTATACATAAGATAGAGATGTAATAAGTCAAACAACAAAAAGGGGATAAAAATAGTTTGGGCAGGAATTTGGTTTACTCAGCCAAAGGTTTGATTGAGATACATTCCCAGGTTTAAATATTAACTGTACATAATAATGGATTACTAACTTGAGTTTTTGGTTTTCCAGCTTCAGATTCATGACTTCATTGGTGGCCTTAGCAAGTTCTTTCCAGGCATCTTCACCACCACTTCCCTGAAAGGCTGAAGGGGGCAACAGATCTATCTTTTCTTGCTCCGCCATCCTAGGAACAGCTGTAAAAATGTTGGAGTCAAATTAAAGATATTACAGACTAGAAACTTTTATTATAAATGTAATTGTAAAGTTTTCCTTAATCAAGATATCTTGTTTACAATCCATGTCTTTTTTTCTTATGTAAAAAGGAAATAAAGTAGAAAGTCTTCCATATGTTACATAATTATACAATGTAAACAAATTTCTTTGAAGTTTTCAAAAATGTCTGCTCGTGCAGAAAAACACAGGGAAAAAGTAACACATCGCCCCCAAATTATCTCGTCCTATTGGTCCAAATAATTTATCAATGCATATATGGAATGGATTCTTTACATCTACGCAAGCTTTTAAGGCAATGTCTTTCTCATACGCTCCTGAAGGAAGCGATAATGGTGGAAATGTCAATATTTTACAGGTTAGGTACAAGTGCCAAATGAGCTAGGTAGATCAATCGAGATAGGTAAGCTCGATCGAGCTTTAAATTATTATCTCCCTTTGCTGTTTACGACAAAAAGATAGATATCCAATTCAATTTGGGTCAGTGCAAGATGAAACTTTCTATTAACTTTAAGTTAACATAACAGGACAAAGACACATCAAAATATATTTTTTTTACCATAGACTTTTCAAATTTAAGCAAATTGTGTTGAACTTCAAAAAATTCAAATTTTCACAAAAATAATTTCCATGGTAGAAGAATAAAATATGGTTGCATATTGACAAACAGCACCCTTGATAAGAGAATCTTCAATTTCATGATGCACAAGGAAGATTGAAAATATATATGCAATGTTTTGTCAAAACAGCAAAGGGAGATAATAATTTTAAGCTCGATCAAGCTATACTAGCTCAATTGATCTACCTAGCTCGTTTTGCTCTTGTTCCTCACCTGTTTAGTTGTACTATGGCCTGAATTTTCCTTTAACGTCCTTTTTAGCACGCTTGTTTTCCCAAACTTTTGGCGTCCTTTTGAGCGTAACCCACAAGAAAAGCTAGTTTGTTTTTATTTTCGGACCAAAAAAAACAAGAGGCTCCCAGGAGCCTGAATCGCTCACCTGACATATGTGCCTGAAGTAAAGGCTATAAGGCAAAATCTATTTGACATTGAAAGGGTTATAAGTTTAATAAGGGGGTCATCTGACAATATGGTGGATCACTTTTATCTCAATTAAAATTCAAAAATCTGTCACCCTTTTTGAGTTATTAGCAAAAAAATGCAGTTTAACCCAATGTTCTATTTTTAGCCGCAGCGGCCATGTTTTACAACCAATCAAAAATCCCCACATCAGTTCTATACACCTAATGCTAATAAACAACAATACCAAGTTTGGTTCCAATTGGACTTGAAGTGTCAGAGGAGTTGACATTTTCAATGTAATGAGGAAATGCTGTTTAAAAGCTAAATTTTGACATTCTAAGGGCAATAACTCCTCAAAGGAAAGGTCCTACAACGTTGACCCTATTACATATTTTGTAGATCTTGATGTGCTAAACAATATGCAATTTTAATTGCTCAAATATCTTGTATAGTTTTCAAGATATTGAGCTAAACAGGTGCAAAATTTGTCAAAAATCCACAAAAAGGACAATTACTCCTACATGGGTTGTTGGATTTTCTTCAAAATTTCAGAACTGGTAGATCTTCAGATGCTGATCACTTTTGTTCCCAATCAAAATTTTAAAATCTGTCACTGTTTTTGAGTTATTTGCAAAAAACTGCCATTTACCCCTATGTTCTATTTTTAGCCGCAGCGGCCATGTTTTACCACCAATCAAAAATCCCCACATCAGTTCTATACACCTAATGCTAATAAACAAGTATACCAAGTTTGGTTCCAATTGGACTTGAAGTGTCAGAAGAGTTAACGTTTTCAATGTAATGAGGAAATGCTGTTTAAAAGCTCAATTTTGACATTCTAAGGGCAATAAATCCTCAAAGGAAAGGTCCTACAACATTGACCCTATTACATATTTTGTAGATCTTGATGTGCTTAACAATATGCAATTTAAATTTCTCAAATATCTTGTATAGTTTTCAAGATATTGAGCTAAACAGGTGCAAAATTTGTCAAAAATCCACAAAAAGGGCAATAACTCCTACATGGGTCATTGGATTTTCTTCAAAATTTCAGGGTAGGTAGATCTTGAGGTGCTGATCACTTTTACCCTATGCCAGAATTTTGATATCTGTAGCCGTTTTTGAGTTATTTGCAAAAAACTGCATTTTACCCCTATGTTCTATTTTTAGCCATGGCGGCCATGTTTTACAACGAATCAAAAATCCCCACATCAGTTCTAAGCACCGAATGCTAATGAACAACCATACCAAGTTTGGTTGCAATTGGACTTATGGTGTCAGAGGAGTTAACGTTTTAAAAAGTTTACGGACGACGGACGACGGACGGACGACGGACGCCAAGTGATGACAATAGCTCACATGACCCTTCGGGTCAGGTGAGCTAAAAACTGCATTTTACCCCTATGTTCTATTTTTAGCCATGGCGGCCATGTTTTACGACGAATCAAAAATCCCCACATCAGTTCTAAGCACCGAATGCTAATGAACAACCATACCAAGTTTGGTTGCAATTGGACTTATGGTGTCAGAGGAGTTAACGTTTTAAAAAGTTTACGGACCGGACGACGGACGACGGACGGACGCCAAGTGATGACAATAGCTCACATGACCCTTCGGGTCAGGTGAGCTAAAAAAGGAATAAAATTAATTGTAACTTTGGGAGCGTCATAGGTTTAACTTATCTCATTGAAATGTTAGCTCCGGTGAAAATTTAAGATTAGCCCAATCATAAATTTTCATCGAAGCTAACACCTCAACAGGATTAAGGTTTGACCTGCCTGATAATGGTAGAAATGTCAATATTTTAGTTGTACTATGAGCTGAATTTTCCTTCAACGTCCAGTTTTGCATGCTTGTTTTCCCGAACTTTCAGCGTCTTTTTAAAGTTTTTTCCTTTACAAATGTTTACGTCATTAAGCGCACAAGTGACCCACAGGAAAACCTAGTTTGGTTTGATTTTCGAACATGAATTGTTACAAATTCATCACATTAAAACTCTTTTTAAAATCAATTTTAGCTTGTAAAACATTTATTGAAACCCTTCTGAAGGGAGCGCTAATGGTAGAAATGTCAATATTTTAGTTGTACTATGAGCTGAACTTTCCTTCAACATCCGGTTTAGAACATGCTTATTTTTACGAACTTTCAGCATCTTTTTAATGTTTTTATCTTTGAAATTTTTAGACGTCATTAAATGCTCACATAACCCACAAGAAAAGCTAGTTTGTTTTTATTTTCGAACCAAAAAAAATGATTAATTGAAACCTCGGGAGCGTAACAGGTTTTACCTGCCTCATATTAAATTTGGGAGCGTCACAGGTTAAACTATTCAATTCAATTCAATTCTTTATTGGAAAAAGCACAGTATAACTGAAGCGTGATCCATGATATATACACAATTTCATGTTTACAAAAAGTAACATACCATAAACATGATAATAAAACAAAAAAACAAAAAGAAAGAGAGAGATAATAGATAAATTAATTAATACAATAGATAGATCATAGTTCAGTGTAAGTATTAATAATATTAATAATGTAAATATTCAGAATGACAGTCTTCGAAATTGGCCACAGGCCACAAGCCATGGCTAGTGAAAACTCTTGAGGGCCTGTAGAAATGGCAACAATAAGCCAATGTTGTCTATACAAAATTTTTCAATAATAAGTTGTCGGGCCTGTGGACCAAAATTTAAAGCGCAAAGACTGGAATGACAGATCTGACATTGAATCAGTAATGTTTTCTTGTAATATATTTACTCGTTTTGGCGTTTCTCAAAGGCTTCTTTTAGAAATGAGCAAATCTTTTTCATGTCCTTTAGGTTATTTGGGTTTAAAATTTCTGATAACAGATTAGAATTGGGAGGTTGCGACTGTTCTGTATTAATATATTTATTTCTAATGTTTTCATACATGGGACAATCTAGAAGGAAATGTTTCTCATCCTCAACCCTATCCGTACAGTAACTACAAAATCTTTCTGTGGCGGGTAGGGGAGGCTTTAAGTATCTCCCTGTTTCTATTAATAATTTATGTGCACTTATTCTAATTTTGGTTAGAAGAGATCTTTCTTGTTTAGGTATATCTATACTGAGATATTGCTTGAGATCGAATGAGTTGCATATCTGACTGTAAAATCTAAGTTTCCCCGTGTCATTAGATTTCATATAGCTAAGTTGATCTAAAATTAAGCTTCTATAAAATCTAACTATTACGCTCCCAAAGGGAGCGATAATGGTAGAAATGTCAATATTTTAGTTGTACTATGGGCTGAATTTTCCTTCAACGTCCGGTAAATCACGCTCGTTTTCCCGAACTTTCAGCGTCATTTTAACGCTTATTGCTTTGAAAATTTCGGACGTCATCAAGCGCATATGTGACCCACGAGAAAAGCTAGTTTGTTTTTATTTTCGAATATATATTTTTACAATAGATATCGCATTATAAACATTTTCAACAATTATTTATGCTTACAAAATAATTTTAGATATTTTTAACTTCGGGAGAGTCACAGGTTAAAAACCTTTCTCATATTAAAGTTAAAACTTTAACATATAAACAAAAATGTTGCAATTAACATCTTCAAACCTCAGTCTTAAAGATTCACTATAAAGTATATAGAATTTCATGTTCTAACATGAATTTTCAAATTTGTCAAGTGTTTTATTCACTTTATTCAAAATTCAATGGATTCTTTAAAGTGAAAAACGCAACCAAGACTTAAATCAATTAATTTTCAGTTAAATAGGCTTAAGGGGAATACAAATTAGGCCACTGCTTTTTACCTGGAGGCTTTACAGATAGAAAATATGAAGGGGTGTTCAAATTTTCCGCCATATTTGAATTCGACTGTGCGGCTGTAAACAAATAAAAAAGTAACAAGAAAAATGCTTTTATTCATTGGCTCAAAATCAATGGAAAATATAACCATTATTTCGTTATTCTCACTTTTTAAATTTTATTCCCAGGCAAGTTGACAGGAAAATATGTTTCGATTTGATTCGAAACTAATAATTTTATCTCTCGGGTTTTTCCTTTCAACTCAACAGTCTCTGGACTTTTCCTTGATCAGAAGTGATAGTTTCCCAAACTTTTTGGTAAAATTACTTTAAATGTAAAAATTGGTCTTGACAACATCAATAAGTAGTATCAAGGCTCCCCTGTGTTCATGCCAATTAATGACTTAACCTAAAAAAAACATGCATTTCTAATGTTAAAACCTCAAAACTAAAAAAATGAATAAAAGTCACTTGAGTCTGCTTGTCTGCCAAGTCTTGTGTTGACATTCAAACCCAGGGAACCCCGGGTAGGAAAAAAGTCGCTCACTTTGGGTAGAATGAGAACAACCTGGGTAATGTAATATGTAACCCTAGGTACAATTTTATTTGTTTAAAAAAGATCATTGACCCATGCAGAGGTCACCTGCGTTCACGTTCTGTTTAAATTTTAAACCCGGGAAAAATAAAATTGTAATCTTGAAAGGGCTTTAAGCACCACATAAAATAATATGCTTCCAAAGGGAGCAATAATGGTAGAAATGTCAATATTTTAGTTGTACTATGGGCTGAATTTTCCTTCAACTTCCGGTAAATCACGCTTGTTTTACCGAACTTTCAGCATCATTGTAACGCTTTTTGCATTTAAAATATTGATCGTCATCAAGCGCAAATGTGACCCATGAGAAAAGCTAGTTTGTTGAAATATTCTCAAATATATTATCATGATTATTTTCAACAATTATTTATGCTTATAAAATAATATTAGATACGTTTTAACTTCAGCAGGCGCGTAGTTCCCTTTACGCAAAAACTCATTTGCGTGCACATCATTTTGGCATTTTTTTTTTTAAACAATCGAGAGTAGTTGCTTTAACTACAGTAAACACCCACTCTTTGTCGTATCACGTACACCTATCGGGATGATCAGAAAACCTTTCCAGAAATCTAACGTATAATATCCAACATCGGTTGAAATTACGTACAGTATCCCAAAAGTTTGTTATGGTTTGAAATATGAAAAAAGATTGAGTCATACTTTAAAAAAAAAACTGTGCCTAAGCGTGCAGATCAGTCCGATGGAAACGAAACCGGTGTTTCTAAAGAGGTCGAAACAAATACTATGGAGACCAGCGCCATGACCATCCCTAAGATGGTGACTAAAAACATTTTCCTCCATATCCTGATACCTGACAAGTTGTCTAACCATGCAATCAAAGTCGATTTGCTGTCTAAAATATGGGAGCCTTGTGACTTTTTTGAATTCGAGTTCCCTTTCAGGTACGAACGAATTTTGTCAAGTATAATAAAGCATGTTAGAATATTGTGCCTTATCATACAGTTTTTACTTTGTGCTTCAATCTGTCTGTCTTCCATTCGTCCATAGACATTGATGATTTTCTTCAGATTTAAATGGGAAACAAGATTTTTTTGGGACATGCAAATAGAGAGAAGTAGAGAGATTTAGAGAGACGCAAAGCCCTGTCCGAAACGTAATTCGGTTTGCCGGTTTCGCCTTTGTTATCTTTGGAATGTCCATTTGTCCTCTTTATTCGTCACAAACCAGTTTTGTTTTTGTTTTTATGGTCCGACCACGTATGTGGATCGGACATATATTATATATTTTACTTGTTGTACGTCCGTACACCCGCCCCGCATCTAAGTTTAGGTCCACATTTTGACTATTATATGCATTTTCCTCTTACGGGTTCGGGGGGGGGGGGGGATATTTGACAGATCTTCGTGAGGCCAGCATTAAAAAAAAATCTTTGTTTCCCCTCTCATACTATGGGTACCGTGGAATGAAGGTAAATATTTTATTTGTTTTTATACCACTGCAAAATTTTTGCGATCGTATAATGTTATGGCGATGTCATCGTCGTCGTCGTCGTCTGTGGACATTTGGTTTCCGTGCGATAACTTGAGTAAATATTGACCGATTGATATGAAATTTGGAAATGAAGTTTGTAACCACTGAAGAAAGGTTGGTATTGTATTTGGGGTTTGTGGCCCCTACTGTTTTAGCAAAAAGGGGCTAAATCGGATGTATTGACAAAACTGTTGTAGAATGTTTATTATTCATTCAATTTTGAAAATTCTTTTTTTATTGAATTCATCATTAAATTCTGTCAACTAAATGTGTCAACGGTTTCAATATATATTGCACCGTTATATTGCTATAGGGGGTCAAAAAGGGGCCACACCCAAAAAATTGACTTTTTTATTTGTGGTCCGATTTTCAAAATCTTTTTTTTCATTAGAATCCTTATAAAAATCCCTGCCTGCGCTTTTCAATCAGATTTGAAATATCTCTAACCGTTTTGGAGAAATTAGGGGTTGAAGGGGCCAAAAACGCCATTTTTCAAAGTCTGTTTAGACATATAGTTATATACTAAAAATAAAGTTGTAGCGGGCCAGCCAATTGTTATGAAGTTTTAATATGATGATTATATCCAGTAAAGGAATGTTAATATTGAATTTGGGGTTTGTAGCCCCTGCTGTTTTAGAAAAAAAGGGTCAAAAGGGGCTAAAATGGGTGTATTGACAAAACTGTTATAGAATGTTTATTATTCATTCAATTTTGAAAATTCTTTTTTTATTGAGTTCATCATTAAATTCTGTCAACTAATTGTGTCACTGGTTTTGATAAAAATTGCACCGTTACATTGCTATAGGGGGTCAAAAAAGGGGCCACACCCCAAAAATAGACTTTTTTATTTGTGGTCCGATTTTCAAATTTTTTTTTCTTTTGAATCCTTGCAAAAATCCCTGCCTGTGTTTTTTAATCAGATTTGCAATTTCTTTAACCATTTATGAGAAATTAGGGGTCAAAGGGGCAAAAAACACCATTTTTTAAAGTTTGTCAAGGTAAATAGTCTTATACCAAAAATTAAGTTGAAGTGGGCCAGCCAATTGTTATGAAGTTTTAATACACTAAATAAATGTTGGTATTGAATTTGGGGTTTGTGGCCCCTGTTGTTTTATAAAAAAGGGTTAAAAGGGGCTAAAACGGGTGTATTGACAAAACTGATGTAGAATGTTTATTATTCATTAAATTTTAAAAAAAAATTTTGGTCCAATTTTCAAAATCTTTTTTCATTGCATTCCTTATGAAAATCTCTGTCTTAATTTGCAATATTTCTCTTACAATTTTTGAGAAATTAGGGGTCAAAGGGTCAAAAATGTCAATTTTAAAATACATGTATATAAATAAGGCTTATTTTTGTATTAGATCATAGATGTTTAAGTAAGTACATATGTGTCAAATATGCATTTTAAAGTCCACCACAGGATGCATGTGTCAAAAAATTTTGTAAGTCCACCATGGGCTTCATGTGACAAAAGCAATAGACTATCCATATTGGGCCTCCAACGAACAGGGTTCAACTTGTTGCGGTCGTATCATGCTGCGCTCGGCGTAGCTTTTTATTTTAAAGTAAAATTTTGTTTATAAAATTGTAAAATGGGCCATAAATAACAATAAAATAAAGTAGTGTATGTTCTAAGTCTGGAAACAATTTTTTTTTGGTGTAGGGAGCCTTTTTATTTTGACTGGGTCGGTGGCGGGAGGGGAAACAATATTGATTTGGGCTATTAGACAATTGTTTACTACAACTAAACTATGCTAGTGTTTTCAATTTGTATACAATTTTCTGGTAATCATCAATACTTTGTAATGATCATATGCTATTGTTGAAATAGATGGTTAATGTGTTTCTTTATCATGTTTTTATATATGACTGAACCATCTTTAAGGCAAAAAAAAAAACAAAAAAAACCAACACAGTTTTTGTTACAAACTTCCGTATTCTGAAAGTGTCTTTATCAAATTAATTGCACAATAATATTGAAAAAAAATATAATTCAAGGGTTGTTTTATCGTCTGAATTGTGAAATTGTTGATTATTAAACCGTCCGTAGTTGACCTCAAAAACGCTATTTTCGCGGAGCTTCCGGGGGGCTTCGCCCCCCTGGACCCCCTACCAGGGCTCTGCCCTGGACCTGCTGGGGGCCTTAAGCGGCCCCAGACCCCCTGCCCTAATTTGATTGCACATGCATTTAATACCTGCTATGCCCCTGTTCAGGAGCGTCACAGGTTAATAACCTGCCTCATATTATTCTAGTGTCATGAGTTTTACGTCTGCTTGTGTATATCATATTTTGATAACACAAGACAAGGCCTAATTGTTTTCAAAAGAATGAATTTAAGACATGAAATTAAGAATGAAAAAAATATATATTTATCATATAATATTTTGTGTTTCAGTTTGGATTACATGTATTGACATTTTTGTGTAATGGAGACAGACATAAACGGCATGTCCAAAGAGGTGATTAGAAGATATAAGTACTGTAATTCATGATTAGCAATGGGCATGTTATTTGTTATAACGTAAACTTAGAAAAGGCTACCAATCTTTTAGCTACGTTACATATGTTCTACACATACTTGTTTTATTCAAATTAATAAAAAAAGGAATATGGAGTGAAAATGTGTGATACAAAGATGTGTAATGGTTAATATTTTTTCTGTTGACACAGTCTTGTAATTACATAGAATTATGGTATTTTCTTAAGTCATGTTACATAGATATTTGCCATTGAAAGTGAATGTGTCTTTAGATACCTCAGTACATTTGTAATTCCCATAGATGTTATAGAAATAAGTTGTGGGATTAATGTACATGACACAACCTTCATAAACAAACAGTGTTTTTAAAAAAAATTAAATGATCTACATTTGTATTATAGGAACTGGAAAAACAGTATTCACCATCAAGATGGTCACACAGATATTCTCCTGATGAAATTATACAGCAGCATATTCTTTCTTTGGCTAAAGGTATATATATGTTCTTGAAAGGAAGAAAATGTTTCAAAAGAATATTCTTAAACAATGATATTTTTGCCTTAAGGTTTAGAAAACCCTGTGAATCTAAAAAGATTGAAATACTTAATTGTGCACAAAAACATAAGATTAAGACATTTTTGTTTTAATAGAATTTAATTTGCTGATCAATTATACAACCATTATATACATGATATATGTGTTGCTCATAAAAATAACACCTTTTATATGTGCTAAAGAATAAAGTAAATAACAAAGTAACCAAATTTTGACATGTTTGATGATAGATCTAAAATGTCCAAGAAAAAAGGATAAAACAAGGCCAGACACACCAGAGAAAGTGAAAATCACAATGGTTGTGACTTGGTATAGGCATTTCAAAAGAACAGATCAATAGAAAATTATGAGATGTGGAATAAGTGTACACATTGAGTCAACATGTAACCATTGCTTGTCATCTTGTGCTTAGATGAAGGGAAAAAGTTGTGTTTACAGTTCATAACAAAATTCAGAAAAATATCAAAGACAAATTGAAGAAAATGAGATAAGGAATAAGTGTACACAACACAACCCCAACAAGGCTACATAAATCAGTGATTTTTGGCTAGATTTCACGGAGTGAAAAATCTAGGTTATAAAATGGTGAATGTTGGGCGTGTGGGCAGTGGGGGACCGGGAAGAAACTTTTGTAACAGTTTTCTCAGCAACTACTTATCACAGCCACTTGATATTTGGTATGCAGCATCAAGTAGGGGTCCAATAAGGCAGGATTCCATTTCAGGTCTGTTGCTCACCTACTTCCTGTTCAACAAAATCCTTCCATTTTTGACTTTGGCAGGTTTTTAAAAAGTACAAAGGTATAGTAATGTCTAAGTTAGACTTTTTATTGTCACAGGTAGTGAAAAAGCCAAATCTGAAATTGAATGCCAGCTAGATAGAGTCTATGGTGAAACAGAGAATCAGAAGTTTGATATATTTGGAGCTGATACCTTACCTGGAGGTAGATGAAGGTTGATAGATAACTGTTCTCTATTTTATCTGATGCCAAATGCTTGGTGTCCATCCATGTGTGCGTTGGTCCATCACACTTTTTTTGTCCCAGATTTCTCATTTATTACTAATCCTAGGCTTTCAATACTTGAAATTTTGTATGCAGCTTCAAGTAGGGGTCTTATACAGTGGGATGCATTTCCAGGTTCCTCGCTTACTACTTTCTGTTTTATGGGCTATCTAAGAATTTATTAAGGGTAAAAAATGAAAAAAAATTCATTACAGATTTCTCAGCAACTATTATTCATAGGCCTTTGATATTTAATATGCAGCTTCAGGTGGAGGTCTCATACAGTCGGATGTGTTTCTAGGTCTGTAGCTTACCTCTTTCCTGTTTTACATGCTGACTTAGAATTTTTTAAGGGTCAAAAATGAAAAACAATGTAACAGATTTCTCAACAACTACTAATATTATTAGTAGGCTTTCAATATTTGGTTTGCACTTCAGGTGGGGGTCTCATATGATGGGATGCATTTCTAGATCTGTTGCTAACCTCCTTCCTGTATAAGGAGCTGACTTAGAATTTTTGTCGCTCAGCGGGGGACCCAGGAATTCTATTCTTGTGTAATTGGGTATTGACCCTTGCCATTGCAGAAAAAGTACTAAAGGGGACAAAAACTGGCATGTTGACAAACAGCTACAGAATATTTAAATTTTCATCCTATTTTACAAATAATTCTTTTTTGGTCTTTGTTTTGGTTGAATTCCTCTTTAGTTAACTAAATGTTTCAGCTTTGATGTTTTAACATTTTTGGTATGTCTTGCACTGTTGAAATGCTATAAGGAGTTAAATTAATGTATGCCACAAAAGCCAACTTTTTACTCACCTGACTCAATGGATCAATAGCTTGATAATAATTCTTTCAATGCATGCAGCCTTATTGTAGGATTTAGAAGTTAAATGCTATGACGTATGATATGCTGATGCAAACTACACATATTTATAAATGAATATTTTTGTATACATTCTACCCATATCAATATGCCTTGAAATTCCACCACAGAATGCAATCGTCAAAAAGCTTTGTGAGTCCACCATTGGCTGCATGTGTCCAAAGCAAGTACAGGGTACAACATGTTGATGTGGTATTGTCCTGCACTAAGAGTAGCTTTTTATTATGTCTATGATTTTGCCTATAAAACACCACCTAGGTTAAGCACACAAAGGCATATTTAGGACTGGGATGCTGGGACAGCACTTTCCCATTTGACAGGAAAATTTGGTTAGGAAACAAGAAGTCCCAGAAAGATTTTTTTAATTGCATGCCCTCCCATTTGAAAATTTCTGGATCCACCACAGACAATGTTGATGTGGTTTTGTGCTGCACTAAGAGTAGCTTTTTATTGTGTCTATGATTTTGCCAATAAAACACCACCTAGGTTTAGCACTACTTTATACTTAACAGTTGTCTAACATCTTCTGAGCTTTAGCAATTTAGGGAATATGTCTACCATTTTGCATATTAAACATTAAACTGGTGTTTATGTTTCTAAACTGTTTATGGTTGGTTGCTACATTTATGTTCCATGTTACTCTCCTCAATTTTATTTCCATGTTTCAGTTGTCATGTACAATGTACATGTATGTTGTCTTGGACTGCATGATCTCAGTACAAAATGTATAAAATCATATCACAATTAAGTCAATTAATTAATAAGGCTTGCATAAACACATTTTGCTTTTCGATGCCCAACTTTTTTTTTACATAATGTTTGAAAACCTTTTATTTAACATAAATTGATGGAAATATAATATGCATACTTCTGCTGTAGGAGTGAAAGTAATTTTAAAGTAAATCATCCTCAATACCGGTATCTTTGTTATGCATTATTGAAAAAAAAATTAGATTTGCAGAATGTTTTAAACATTGTTTTAGACTGTTTTAAACCATATGTAAACTACAATAAACTTGTTCAAGATATGATAATTTCATTTTTACAGAGGCACCAATATTATTGTACATCCATGGTGGATATTGGCAATTATTAGGGTAAGATTTCAATATTTACTGTTGATAATGCTGAGATGGGGAGGAGAACTGTAACATAAAAAGTATTAAAAAAACTCTGCCTGTACAGTACTTGGTCTCTAGTAAAAAAAAAAGGAGCTGAGCTTTAAGTTAACTGATCATTTTCCCAATATATAGAGAGACTCTATTTCATATCACTGTTACACATGTAAGGACTATTTCAACTATAAAATGTATCTTTATATTATGTATTGTGTGCATAATACAGTATAAAAAGAAATCCTTGACAAAGCTTTTGTTTGTCCCTGTCATCTTTCTGTTTTGTTTTTTTTTTATGTCCAGAAATGGGTCTTTTGTTGATAATTTAGGGATTATGGAGTCTGATAAAAAAAGATCTGGTTCTGATCTTTACCGTAATTAAGAAAATTTTATTATTTCTGTTTCATTGATTTGTTAATATTTTTGCAAATAAATAATGATACATTATATATTTTTCACTAGTAGTCATACCCTTAAAAACTAAAATCTCTACCTTATTGTAAGTGGATAGAATTTGTTTACCTCTAAACTGGTGTTGTATTTTTACAGTCGGGATATCTCTAGTTTTATGGCTGGACCAATATGTAAAGCTGGTGCCGTGACTATAGCTATTGGTTATGACTTAGCACCCAAAGGTAAAGGTATACAATTACTCGAAGGAAGATCAGTGAAATAGAGCATCAAGAGGTCAAAGGCATTACTGTGTAATTTTAACTTTTTAAGTTTTTGAAGGATTTTGTGTCATGAACATTCATCCAACAACTCACTAATATTTGTGTCTCTAGAGTACTTAGACATACTTATTCTCACAGTCAAGCATTTTTCATCAAATTATATACCTGAGAAAAGAAAAAAAAATGTATGAAATTATTAGAACAATGAGCAGAATTTGTCAAATTAAGTACATTTTGTACCAGCAATCTTGGTTGAAATCGAAAACCGTGAAAATAAGTACCTGCGAAAATAAGTATGTTTACAGTATTCTGCATACTTAAGGAACCACAAGATTCTTGTATTATGTTACTTTTATAAGGGGATTTTCATACAGTATCTTAGTTATTAAGTTTTAAATAGGCTTCAAAAACATGTTTAACTTGCTAACTCTTTGACTTAAATAAAATGTTAATGGATTATTCTACTTGAAATTCAATGATAAATGGGGTGTCTATAACTCAGCATCTTTTTTTGCACATCTATCATAAATTTTGAATTTATAATGCTTGTTCTTCTAATTGTTTTCTATTGGGCAAGGTAAACATCAAAATTGATAATGACAACAAAAATTTGGATAAAATACATGTTTTTTTGTGAGTACCTTTTAAGGGGAGAAAATTTGTAAAGAAATAATTGGAAAAAAACCCACTTTTTTCACTTTTTTCAAAAATTTTGATGGTGAACTTAATTTTTTCTTAGGATATAGATTTTTCCTATTGATTCTTTTTAAAAAGTACTAAAATCATGCATTTTTCAAAGTCGTTTCAAGAACTTTTTTTATGGTGAACTTTTAATTCTATTATCAAGATCTAAGTACCAGTCTAAGGCTGATTGTGGTCAAAATTTAAGAAAATTCTATAGATAAAACTTTTTAGACAATCCATCTACCTTTAGCTGTTTTGGACCCTTTTGCAAAAGTAAAAGTTTTCCTAATAGTGATTTTGTAAATGCAAATGAATAGTTTATTTTTATTTAAAAAGTTACCATAACAAATGGTTAATCAATACTATAAGTGTAAAAAACATTGCTGTAAGATTTTGTTTGAATGATATTTTTTGGTTATTAATTTTGTCTGGTCTAGAGCAAATTACAAGACTGCTAGCAACAATTACTATTTACCTTAAAGGCTTTAGGCATTTTGACATTAATGATTGTAATTTTTCGTTTGTTTCTTTATTATGTATGTTGAATTCTGATACATGTATTCTATATTTCTGTATCTTTACAGCGACTATGCCAGAAATAGTTAGCCAGTGTAAGAAGGCAGTTTCCTATGCTCTTAATCTTGCCTCACATAGAAAATCAAGGTAGTTTAGAATCTATACTACTAAAATAACGAAGCGTTTTTTTCTAGCCGGGTTGCAGCCTAAACAACAAATGCTACGACCAAGCTTCATATATCAAAATCAGGGGATGGTCGTGCCCTTTAAAAATTTGATTAGCGTATATGCAATTATGTCTGCAATTTGCTAATTAACCTAATTAATTAATCCGGAAAACCTACAGCCGTCATCGTTCCGGCATTAGAATGATGGAAATTATTTCCCCTGTTTTTTGACAATTACAAAAAAAATCCCACAAAACTATTCCATTAATTTTGCTATATATTTAAAATATCTTATATAAAAAGTTATATTGTTAAATTCACTATAAAAATGTATGCAAAAAATGTTTTATCGTTAAAAATTGCAGCTTGATAGAAAAATAAAAACCATGTTGAAGTTAACGATCCATGGCACATAGTGAGTCTATTATTATTTTTTACTGCAAGACGGGCACTGTAGGATCTTCTGGATCAGCTTACACTGGTGGTGGTGTGTCATGGGCTGGACGACTCATGGCACATAGCGAGTCTATACCGGTTGGTATAAGTCGATGCAGAGGGGCATTCCCCTAGTAATAACTTATTATGTCTTCCCCCTATTTTGGTAGGGAGACATACATTTTTTGTCCTGTCCGTCCATTTGTCCGTCACAAAGTTTGTCAGCGCAACTCCTCTTAAACTTCTGAACCAAATTCCTAAAAACTTGGTATATAGGAAGGACACCATATTTAGTTGTGCATGTTAATAGAAAATTTTGATCCTCAAATCTTTGTTGGAGTTATGGCCCTTTGACCTTAGAAATTTGCTGACAATCCTCTCTTATCACCTTGTCAATGCAACTCCTCTGAAACTACTGAACCTATTTCATTGAAACTTGGTATGTAGGAAGGGGACCATATGTAATTCTGCATATTACCAGGAAATTTTTATCCTTAAAATTTTGTTGGAGTAATGGTCCTTTGAACTTAGAAATTTGCAAAAAATCCTCATTTGGCCAAAAAAAAAAAATCTATGTTTGTTTCCTGCTACCTTACCTACCCTATTTTTTGGGACCTACCCTAAAGTTTTTATTGGCATTTTGGGACAAGCACTGAAAAGCACTTATCTGAATTTAACAAACTTTGGTATGTAGGAAGGGATCCATATTTAGTAGTGCATATTACCAAGAAATTTTGATCCTTAAATTTTTGGGGGTAATGATAACCATTTTATATTTTTCAGTGGTGTATACCTATGTGGCCATTCAGCTGGGGGACACTTAGCTGCTATGATGCTATCTATTGATTGGATGACAGAATGTATGATGTCCAATTCATTAATCAAAGGTATACAGTTATTCACTTTGTGAATTATAATAAAATTCAGTTTCTCATACACAGTCTAACATAAATATCACTATGTTCGGTCAAACTCCACGTAGTAAAAAATTGTTAAAATTAGGGTTATAAAATGGTGAGTGGCAGGCAGGCAGGGAAAATATTTTGGTAACAAGTTTCTAGGGAGCTATTAATTATATTTTGTATGCAGCAGTAGAATGGGTTCTATATGATGGGATTTTATTTCAGGTTGGTTAATTACCTACTTCTTATTATTAAATGAAATCCTGCCATTTTTATTTCGCCTGAAACAAATAGTCGCGGGAGGCGAGACATAAGTATTACTTTCTGGCAGTGAGGGCGATAGTGGGGTAAACTTTTTTGTAAGACTTTTTTGGACAATGAATTGCTTGAAAAGTATAATAGCTAGGCATCTGATAATGGGTATACAGACAGTTGATGTTATGGTCTATGCAACTGTCACCATGCCATGTGACCTTGACCCCATTTTGGTCTTTTTTCAGGCCAATTTTTTTTGTTATACTTTTGTGGACAATGAATTGCTTGAAAGGTGTAATAGCAAGGCACCTGATATTTGGTATTCAGACACTTGTGTTTATATCAAGAAATGAAAGCTTAGGTAGTTGATTTTAGTAATGGTGTCAGCAAACAAGACATTCTTTTAGTGGCAACACTTGTTTTTACTTTGACAGACTTTTTTTAATGCTTTTGTGATATGAAATATTTTAAAGGCTCTAACTGAATATTCTGTTTTCTTCTTAAAGTTTGTGTACATATTTGAAATTAATCTATTATGAGTATTGTTTTTTTTATTTTTGTCTCGCCTGCGACGAATGTCGCAAAAGGCGAGACTTAGGTATGGTGATTCCGGCGGTGACGGCGACGGCGGCGGCGGCGGCGTCCACAATTGGTTAAAGTTTTTGCTTAAGTCTGTTTTGTGTGAACAAGTTATCTTACACCATTGATATTTGGTATGCAGTTGCATCAGCATCAGTACAGATCAGTTTTAAAAGGATTTCACCTGTATGCTCCTGCAGTCACGGTCTACTGACTTTGAAATTTTACACTGATTTGGCCGAGGTTAACCTTTTTTCTTAAGTCTGTTTAACATGAAGCAGTTATGGTACATCATTGATATTTGGTATGCAGTTGCATTGGCATCAGTACAGATCAATTTCAAAAGTATTTTATCTGTATGATCCTGCAGTCACGGTCTACTGACTTTTAGATTTTACACTTTTTAACTATTTATTACTTATGTCACAAGTGTTTTTTATAAAGCAGTTATGGTTCACCATTTATATTTGGTATGCAGCTGCTTAAGCATTAGTTAAGATCAGTTTAAGGAGGATTTTTACTTCATTTTATACTGTGTCCAGTTGCGACAGGCGAGACATGTCTCTGTGTTAACAGTTTATTTTATTTGTAGGTGCTTTGTTAGTCAGTGGTGTGTTTGACTTGCAGCCATTGGTTGATACTTATGTCAATGATCCAATCAAAATGTCCAAGTAAGTTCTAATTTCCTCCTCTTATTTTGGTGACAAAAAAGCATTTAACTAGTTTGTTTTCTAAAATTGTATGCCCCTCCTACAAAAGTATAGGGGCATATAGTGTATTAGTCTGTTTGTCCATACCTCTTTTTGTCCCAAAGCAGACCTATCTTTAGGTAATGTTAAGCATAACGGGTTTTACAAGTCAAATCATTAAGACTGTTGTTTGTAAAAAAGTTCTTTGAAATTTTTTTTTTGCTACAAATAAAATATGAAATGAAATATGATCTGAGATTTTACACATTGATTAAGTCACATACTGTTAACATGGAAATTTTTGTTTGGGGGGTTATTTTGCTTAATTCACGATCATAAGATATCTGCCAAAATATCCCCCACTTGAAGAAATTGTTCCTTTAGTAAAGAGTGTAAATAATCAGAAGAAGCGCAAATTTATCCCATACTCGAAAGGTTCATTTCACACAAATGCAAAAGGTTCATTTCGCAAAAACACCAAAAAATTACGCCACATCTACAGTATTAAAATGCCAAGCATATCTTTTTCAGGGAAGAAGCTTGGGACAATAGTCCAATGAAACACATAGACAATATTATAAGAAGAAGTGGTAACAGACAGATAATAGTTGCCGTAGGAGACCATGACTCGCCTGCATTTGTGCAGCAAAGTCAGCAATTTGAAAAGGTTTTTATACAGCTTAGGTTTAAAAAATTAGTTTCATGCCACTAAGAAAATTATATACTCAGAAAAACAGTTTAGGATTAAATAAGAGATACCTAGACTATCTGACTATATGCATATCTTGTAAGTGAATCTTCTCCTAACTGCTAAATAGAAAATAAAGAGATGTGGAATAAGTGTACGCGACACAGCCCACAATCAAACGGCAATTTAGAAAAACCACAATGGACAACCGCCAGCAGCCTTCAACGAGGCCATTTGGCACTGCTCGCGGTTATGCAATTGGCCCATGGTCTTAATAAGATGCATATACAGTCAAACCTGTCTACAGTGACCCTTCAAGGGACCTTGACAAAAAGGTCACTAGAGACAGGGGGTCTTTATATAGAGGTTGTCGAGATAAAGTATATATATAATGTTAGGCATGTGCATGTGTATGAGTATTAACTGAGACACAGTTTCCATAGATCTATAGAAGTATAGTATACTGATTTAATATTGTCCTATTGAAACTATAGACAATAGACTATTCACTGGCAATATTTCATTAATATTTTTAACATACATGTCTTGAGAAAATTTATCTAAAACTTTGTTTAATACATGTTTGAATATAGGTTTACAGTATTTCAGTATGAAGTTTTGAAGTATATTGTTTTTTAAATATCCCTTTTTACCTTATTCATAAGTAAAGTGAATGTTGCCAAAGAATTTCTCATAAATCATAAAAAAATATCTCCATTTGATTACTATAGTAATAAATTTCATAAATCTAGAATTGACAAAATTATTAATTACTAACTCTTTAAGACACAAGTTAAACTGACCCTGACACAAGCAATAAGTGATAATTACTACTTCAAAAATCTTCCTAAAATTTACCTGAGAACTAATTACTAAATATCAAAGAAAGGTGACACTTCCTAATTAGCTTTGATCTGACAGCTGACCCAGACCAATTAAGAGTCATTTGCACTAATTTAAGGTCCTTACATACAGGTTTTGGCACTTCAAGGGACAGTTTCTTATGGTCACTAGTCACGTTGGACAGGTGGTCACTATATAGAGGTCAAATATATAGGAAAAATTGTTGGGGGGACTCAAAATAGTCTTTATGGACAGGAAGTCTTTATATGGAGGTGGTCACTAATACAGGTTTTACTGTAATTCAAATCCAGCCCTGAAATAGTCACAGATAGACCCCCTTCTTAAACAAGGAACAGAAAACATCAAAAAGACAAGTACAAACGAAAGCTTTGTCAAGGATTCCTGGCTTAGGACAGGCACATGTAATATGTGGCGGGGTTAAACTAGTTTTTTGGGCCCAACCTTCCCCCTATCAATATTCCTAGACAAAGCACAAAAACTAAACACACAATAAAAATCAAATCGATCAAAGTCCAATTCTACTAGAGAGAACCTAAGACAAAAAACAAGAACAAACAAAAGGACGGTAAAGGAACTCTCTATAGAACACTCGCTGTTACTGACAGCTAGCTGAGAATCATCAATCGACTGATGTAAAAAAATCAAACGTATCGATTTTAAATCCGACACAACACTTCAAGCAATAATGATTTAGTGAAGTGTCATCACACAAAACCGACACGCTTGATCGCTATAATGCTTAAAAATGACAATAGTAAAAACGTTTATGGAAGTTTTAAAGCGAGTATTAAGTTTTCAATATTTCTGCCAAAAAACACTAAATTCAAGGATTTAACCAAGATATTCATTTCATATCCTTTCCGTAATAAATTTTGAAGCCAATTTAAACTTAACATGAAAGAAACACAAAAATTAATGTACCGGTACATGATATGGCAATGTACATAGAGAAATTTTATTATGCTTAGATATTATATAGTTAAAACAAGTGCACCTGTACTGACTTTTCCCACTAAAGAGTTCAAAGTAAAGCAGGGGGTATATCCTAAGTTAACATTCTTTCAGTTTTAGATATATTTTATTTAATAAAATATGTAGGAAAGGATTTAAGATTGTTTTTCTCTTTTAAAAGAGAAAGAAACAAAAAAGTTTTTATGTCAAATTGATGGAAAAAACTAATCCAATGAACACAGCTTAAATAACCTTTTAAATATACAATGTAGTACATTGTATTTTTTCAGAAACTAAAAGAAGGAGGAATAACAACAAAATATATAGAGGTTGCTGATTGTGACCATTTCAATGTGACAGAGAATCTACAACAAGAGGGCTATGTTCTTACAAAGGTGTGGTTTGATCTCTGAATTTTCATACTTTTAACATGTCAAACTGAGTAATGTATGGGTGATCTTTAACTGTAATGTTATTTGGACAATTGAATCATTACCTACTGTATGAAAAAGAAATATGTTTCATTAGTGGAAATTACATAATAGACGATATAGAGATGTGGAATAAGTGTATGCGACACAACCAGCATTAAAGAAACGGCAATTAAAAAAAAACACAATGGAAAACAGCCAGCAGTCTTCAACATGACCAGAGGTCACTGCTCACAGTCTTGCATTGGCCCAAGACTAAAAATACTATACATAAGATTCAAACAAATAAATACATTTAAAACTTTGAAAACCAAATAAACTTTCAATCAAATTTGTTATTCCAGACGAAATTTGACATGATTCAGCATACTTGAAATTAGACAAACTTTGCAATTTGTCATAAGATAGACAATGGTTAAACATATTTTAGGGGAAGGAAAAAATTAGAAATGCTAATCATATAATTTAAGATGCAGTGATTTTATATGCAATACTTTGGTTTCATTACTATTGGCGGGATATCAACTTTTCATGGTTTTCATGGGTGGTCTTGAACAAATATTTGATACCCTTAAAAAGGAAATGAAACACTGATCTGTATGCTGCAGACTTCAGAACCTTAAATTTCAGAATCCATGAACTGATCTTTCTAAATAAAAATATGAAATTGGTACCTGTGAAACTAAATGAATCCACAGTAACTCAAATTATTACTGGTGTAGCTAAATTTAAGATATTGATATCATATTTTGATTGTTATTCTTTTGTATAACTAATTGGAAATATATTATTTTTACTTTTAATAGGAACTGATTTCCATGATGAATCTAAACATTGGTAATGTAATAGATGGAATGGCTAAACATGGAATGTAGAAAGCATTAATGGTTAGAATATGGAACTCTTTTAGTGTGAGATAGTCATGGTGCTTTGACAATCTAGGTTGTTATTACCAGCCAACTTGCCGAAAAAGATGCATTTTTATCAGGGACATTTTGGTGGTCTAGCATTTACTCTGACTTGGTCAATTTATATAAAAATAAGGTTTTTTTTATATTTTCTACTACCTTGTTTATAACAGTGTTTATAGTACAGCATTACATTTGGACATTGGAAAATTGTATGTATGATAATTAAATATTTGCTGATAATGTATTTGTTCTTTACCTATTATGTAACATTGCTTTGAGATTCATGTTGTTATAATCAGCTTACATTGCCAAAGAAAGATGTGTTTTAATTCGATTTCAGGTCTGTCGATCACCAACTTCTTGTTTAAAGAAATCTGGCCATTTTTGACTTTGACAGATTTTTATTTTAAATGTAAATTACAATATAGGAAATTAATTTTGCATTCCGTGCTAGCTTATACATCTTCCTTTAAAGGCATCATAGTCTATTTAGCTCCTGCTGAGCGAGAGCTTTATATATTTTCTTCTACCTTTATTTTTGCTATGTGACTTTCATTTTTGTTTGAAATAGATTGTAGTGTACTTCAATATAATTGACTGTTAGGTAGGAATTTTTTTCAAAAATTTTCATGGGCTAAAAGTAAAACTAACAGAGTTCTCTAAAAACTTCAGGCACATTGTTACTTTTTATATTTTTGATACATTACTAGGTGTATTTATATGTACATTGATGACCTGTTACTATTTATAATATTTTACATGATTTAGCATCATATGCATTAGCAAAGGATGATATTGGATTTCTAAATGTTATAGTGAAATGATATTGGGTCAGTGGGTATGTCTTGGAAATAATCAACATCTGTACCAGAATTAGGTCACCTTGACCTACATTTTCTACATGAATGACTTAATGTTTAAAGTTAAGTCCATAATTCTGCAACTGCAAGTGGTAACCGAATGATGTGTGTACAGCTTGAATAGTAACCACCATCTGCACCAAAATTAGGTCACCTTGACCTAAATTTTCCATATGAATGACTCAGGTTAAAGATTTGGTTAAGGTTCACACATCTCAGCAAATACAAGAGATGATATTGGGTCAGTGGGTACATTGTGGATAGTAATCAGCATCCGTACCAAAATAAGGTCACTTTGACCTACATTTTCTGCATGAATGACTCAGGTTTAAGTTTTTGTTAAGGCACATATTTTGGCAACTCCAATTGATAGAGAAATGATAATTGGAAAGAGGGTATATCTTGGATATAGGTCACCTTGACTTACATTTTAAGTAACAGGCAAGGGGATTAGCTTTCAAGTGTGACTACTCCATTTCTTTATTATACCCCCCGCAAACAAAGTTTGGGGGGGTATATAGGAAACACCCTGTCTGTCTGTCTGTCTGTCTGTCTGTCTGTCCGTCTGTCCGTCTGTCCGTCTGTCCACATAACTCGTAAGCGCTTCTCCTCCTAAACCGCTTGAAGGATTTTGATGAAACTTTACCTAAAGGAAGTACATCATATGTAGATGTGCATGAAGAATTTTCATTGCTCTTGGATATCATTCAGGGGAGATAATTGGACTTAGACTTTTTAAATACATTATTCAATGGGAGACCTCGTAAGCGCAACTCCTCCTAAACCGCAAAAAGGATTTTGATGAAACTTTACATGAAGGAAGTACATCATATGTAGATGTGCATGAAGAATTTTCATCGCAATCAGACATCATTCAGGGGAGATAATTGGACTTAGACTTTTTAAATACATTATACAATGGGAAACCTAGTAAGCGCTTTTCCTCCTAAAAGGCTTGAAGGATTTTGATGAAACTTTACCTAAAGGAAGAACATCATATGCAGATGTGCATGAAGAATTTTCATTGCAATCAGACATCATTCAGGGAAGATAATTGGACTTAGACTTTTTAAATACATTATTCAATGGGAAACCTCGTAAGCGCAACTCCTCTTAAAAGGTTCGAAGGATTTTGTTGAAACTTTACATGAAGATAGTACATCATCTGTACATGTGCATGAGGAATTTGTATTGAATTCGGTTATCATCGAGGGGAGATAACTGGACTTGAGATTTTTCTTTTTTCATTACAGAGTCCAATATGAAGCGGGGGGTATCCTTTTGTGAGCTCGCTCACAGTATTACTTGTTTTGTTATTACCGTTTCTTTATTTTCTGCATGTTTAGACTTTTAATTTGTCTTCAATTCTTTCGTTTTGATTGCTAAGTTATATGTATCAGCTTAATACGATTAAAAAAAATCCTTAGCCAAATAATGAAAAAAAAAGTTTTGTTTTTTTTTTGCTCACATGCATTAAAATGAGACTGATTACTGTTGGATACATATTTTATTATACCCCCCGCAAACAAAGTTTGGGGGGGTATATAGGAATCACCCTGTCTGTCTGTCTGTCCGTCTGTCTGTCTGTCTGTCCGTCTGTCCGTCTGTCCGTCTGTCCACATACCTCGTAAGCGCAACTCCTCCTAAACCCCTTGATGGATTTTGATGAAACTTTACACAAAGGATTTACACCATATGGAGATGTGCATGAAGAATTTTGGTTGCTATCAGATATCATTCAAGGGAGATAATTGGATTTAGACTTTTTAAACTTGGTGTTCAATGGGAGACCTCGTAAGCGCAACTCCTCCTAAACCGCTTGATGGATTTTGATGACACTTTACATGAAGGATGTACACTATATGGAGATGTGCATGAAGAATTTTGGTTGCTGTCGGATATCATTCAAGGGAGATAATTGGACTTAGACTTTTTAAACTTGGTGTTCAATGGGAGACCTCGTAAGCGCAACTCCTCCTAAACCGCTTGATGGATTTTGATGGCATTTTACATGAAGGATGTACAATATATGGAGATGTGCATGAAGAATTTTGGTTGCTGCCGGATATCATTCAAGGGAGATAATTGGACTTAGAATTGTTAAAGCGGGGGGTATCCTCCGTGAGCTCGCTCACAGTATTCCTTGTTTTTTTCTATGTAGCAAATTGTTTTATGATTTGGTTTGGCTTAGCATTTGTGATTTAATTGTCAGTTCTCTGTCTGTTTTGAATATAGAGGAAGATGACTTCTTTTTAAACCTTTTTTTAATTATTATTTGGGAGCTTTGGCACAGTCGGTTATTTAATTGTTGCAAATGTACATTGGTTTTATTTTGTTTTTATATCATAAGTGTACTTATTTGTGCAAAGACATATTTTAAGCAGCATTATTTAATAGATCAAGGAAATTTTATCACAAATGTCAAGAATAAACAATTTGAATAAATAGAAATAAGCAAATCTTATTGTTAATCTTGAAAAAAGAAATGTTTTTGTTATTGTTATACATTACATTTTTTAGAGCATTCCTTTTCTGTTACAGTTAAAATGTATAAAACTTTGTTATAATCTATAGACTGCTGTTATTGTTTATTATACTGTTTGGTGATAAGATACAAATAAAGGTTGTTTTGAGTCAAGTTGCAATGTTTTGTCTGAAATGAATTTTATTTGCTTACTATTTTTATGGTGCTTTATTGGACACATTTATTGGTACCATACCCGGCATTAATGTGTAATTACTTTTTATACGACCGCAAAATTTTTGCGATCGTATAATGGTATGGCGATGTCGTCGTTGATGTTGTTGTCGTCGTCATCGTCGTCTGGGGACATTTGGTTTCCGTGCGATAACTTGAGTAAATATTGACCGATTGTTATGAAATTTTGATATGATGTTTGTAATCACTAAAGAAAGGTTCCTATTGCATTTCGGGTTTGTGGCCCCTACTGTTTTAGAAAAAAGGGCCAAAAGGGGCTAAAACAGGTGTATATTGACAAAACTGTTGTAGAATGTTTGTTATTCATTCAATTTTGAAAATTCTTTTTTTATTGAATTCCTAATTAAAATTCTGTTAATTTAATGTGTCAATGATTTTAATATATACTGCACCGTTACATTAATACAGGGGGCCAAAGATAGGCCACGCCCAAAAAATCAACTTTTTAGCTCACCTGGACCAAAGGTCCATGTGAGCTATTGCCATCACTTGGCGTCCGTCGTCGTCGTCGTCGTCGTCGTCCATTAACAATTTTTCAAAAATCTTCTCCTCTGAAACTACTGAACAGAATTGAATGAAACTTGGTATGATTGATCCTTAGGGTGTCCTGCACCAAACTTGTGTTTCGATTTTTGATCTGTCAAAAAACATGGCCGCTGTTACTAAAAATAGACTAGGGGGGTCAGACTACTGTTTTTGGCTTATAAATCAAAAAGTATAAGAGATAGAGGAAATCTGAGGCCACGCTACTGATTCAGCATCAAAAGCTCTACAAAAGTCTTCATTTGGTCAAAGTTGTCAGATGACCCCTTATAGGGGTTACGGCCCCTTAAAGGTGAAAAATAGCATTTTTTCATGTTTTTGGCCTACAGAATGAAAACTATTGCAGATAGAGATTAGCTGTTGCTTGCTTAAATGTTAAGCTCATTTAGCTCTACGAAAGTCTCCATAGGGTCGAAGTTGTCAGATGACCCCTTATAGGGGTTACTGCCCCTTAAAGGTGAAAAATGGCCATTTTTCATGTTTTTGGCCTACAGAATGAAAACTATTGCAGATAGAGATTAGCTGTTGCTTGCTTAAATGTTAAGCTCATTTAGCTCTACGAAAGTCTCCATAGGGTCGAAGTTGTCAGATGACCCCTTATAGGGGTTACTGCCCCTTAAAGGTGAAAAATGGCCATTTTTCATGTTTTTGGCCTACAGAATGAAAACTATTGCAGATAGAGATTAGCTGTTGCTTGCTTAAATGTTTAGCTCATTTAGCTCTACGAAAGTCTCCGTAGGGTGGAAGTTGTCAGATGACCTCTTATAGGGGTTACGGCCCCTTAAAGGTGAAAAATAGCCATTTTTCATGTTTTTGGCCTACAGAATGAAAACTATTGCAGATAGAGATAAGCTGTTGCTTGCTTAAATGTTTAGCTCATTTAGCTCTACAAAAGTCTCCATAGGGTCGAAGTTGTCAGATGACCCCTTATAGGGGTTACGGCCCTTGAAAAATAGCGTTTTTTCATGTTTTTGTCCTACAGAATGGAAACTATTGCACATAGAGATTAGCTGTTGCTTGCTTAAATGTTCAGCTCATTTAGCTCTACAAAATTCTCCATAGGGTCCAAGTTGTCAGATGATCCCTTATAGGGGTTACGGCCCTTGAAAAATAGCGATTTTTCATGTTTTTGTCCTACAGAATGAAAACTATTGCAGATAGAGATTAGCTGTTGCTTGCTTAAATGTTCAGCTCATTTAGCTCTACAAAATTCTCCATAGGGTCGAAGTTGTCAGATGGCCCCTTATAGGGGTTACGGCCCCTGAAAAATAGCGATTTTTTTATGTTTTGGGCCTACAGAATGAAAACTATTGCAGATAGAGATTAGCTGTTGCTTGCTTAAATGTTCAGCTCATTTAGCTCTACAAAATTCTCCTAGGGTCAAAGTTGTCAGATGACCCCTTATAGGGGTTAGGCCCCTGAAAAAAACATTTTTCATGTTTTTGGCCTACAGAATGAAAACTATTGCAGATAGAGATTAGCTGTTGCTTGCTTAAATGTTCAGCTCATTTAGCTCTACAAAAGTCTCCATAGGGTCGAAGTTGTCAGATGACTCCTTATAGGGGTTATGGCCCCTTATAGGTAAAAAATGGTGTTTTTGGCCTATAGAATGAAAACTATTGCAGGTAGAGAAAAGCTGTTGCTTGCTTAAATGTTCAGCTCATTTAGCTCTACAAAAGTATAGGGTCAACATCAAGACCAGGTGAGCGATTCAGGCTCCTGGGAGCCTCTTGTTTATTTTGGGTCCGATTTTCAATATTTTTTTTTCATTAGAATCCTTGTGAAAATCCCTGCCTGCATTTTTCAATCAGATTTGCAATATTTTTTGCTGTTTTTATACGCTTGCAAAATTTTGGCGATCGTATAATGTTATGGCGTCATCGTCGTCGGGGGACATTTGGTTTCCGTGCGATAACTTGAGTAAATATTGACCAATTGTTATGAAATTTTGATATGATGTTTCTAACCACTAGAAGAAGGTTCCTATTGTATTTGGGGTTGGTGGCCCCTACCGTTTTGGAAAAAAGGGCCAAAAGGGGCTAAAACAGGTGTATTGACAAAACTGTTGTAGAATGTTTATTATTCATTTGATTTTTGAAATTCTTTTTTTATTGAATTCCTCATTAAATTCTGTCAACAAAATGTGTCAAAGGTTTTGATGTAGATCGAACCGTTACATTGCTACAGGGGGCCAAAGAGAGTCTGCACCCAAAAAACTTTTTTATTTGTGGTCCGATTTTCAAATTTTTTTTTCATTGGAATCCTTGTGAAAATCCCTGCCTGCATTTTTCAATCAGATTTGCAATATCTCTTACTTTTTTTTAGATATAAGGGGTCAAAGGGGCAAAAAACGCCATTTTTAAAAGTAGGTCAAGGCAAATGGTTTTACACAAGAAATTTAGCTGTAGTGGGCCAGCCAATTGATATGAAGTTTAAATATGATGATTATATTCACTGAAGGAAGCTTTTTATTGCATTTGGGGTTTGTGGTCCTAATCTTTTTAAAAAAGGGCCAAAAAGATGGCTAAAAAGGGCAAAAAATGTCAATTAATATAGAAATAAGATTTTTTCTATTAAATGTTGATATAAATAAATATGTGTTAAATGTGCATTTTAAAGTCCACCATGGGATGCATGTGTCAAAAATCTTTGTAAGTCCACCATGAGCTGCATGTGACAAAAGCAATAGACTATCCATATTGGGCCTCCAATGTACAAGGTTCAACTTGTTGCGGTCGTATCATGCTGCGCTCGGCGTAGCTTTTTATTTTATACATTTGTTACACCTACTCTTAGAGAACGGCTATATTGCAATCACCTTGTCTATCAGTCCAGTTCAAACTTTTGTAATGGATTTCTACTTAAGGGATTGGTTTCAAATTTGGTACACACATAATAGCATGGTGAGTTGAACTGTACCTACCATTTCCAGGTCAGTTGGTCATCTACTTTCTGTTTTCTGAATGGTCAAGTTGGGACATGCTTTCCACGACTTAGTGCAAATCCTTGTTAAGTCGTAGAAAAAAGTCAAAAATTCTCTTAAGAAACAACATGGGAACATAAAAACCAGGCAAAACTGAAAACAATGGAAGAATGCTTTCATGGACTTGAATGCCCACGCACCCCAAACAGAAAGTAGATGTTCAACAGGTCTGAAAATTGCTAAGGACATACAGTTTGTTAAACCAAATCACTCTGCCAAATTTGAATACATTCTCCTCTACCCTTGATAGGGAACTTAAATAAGCCAAGTACAAGCAGAGGCGGATCCAGAGAATCTGAAAAGAGGGGGCCCACTGACTGGCCTAAGAGGGGGCCCGCTTTGGTCACCCTTCAATGATTTCCTATATATTCAACCAAATTTTTCCGCCAAAAGGAGGGGCCCCTGGATCCGCCTATGACAAGTCTTAAACATCTGAAAATTGAGGATATCTAGGACATATGGTTTGTCATTTGAAATGTTTTTTTTTGTTTATTTTAGTGGAGAAAAACCTTCATGCCTCCCAGAAAGTTGTTGCAGAGTCATAGAAACTAAAAGAAACTTTACCTTGACAATTACATATGCCCTTTTTGCAGTGAAGAAGAACAAGTGTATTCAAATTTTCATTCATTTTATGCCATATCACCTTATCCACCAACTGTATGTAATAAGGTTTGTCAGTTACTGCCCAAGGTCGGTGGTTTCCTCTGAATACTCAGGTTTCCCCCACCATTAAAACTGACAACCCTACATGGCCTAGGTGCGTTGATAAAGGGTGCTAAACACCAACACACACACACCTAATGCCAAAGTTTGCCACATTTTTGGCCGGATTTCACGGAGTGAAAAATCCGGGTTATAAAATGGTGAATGTCGGGCGGGCGGGCGGCGGGCGGTGGGCGGCGGGCGGCGTGCGGGCGGGGAAGAAATTTTCGTAACAGTTTTCTCAGCAACTACTTATCACAGCCACTTGATATTTGGTATACAGCATCAGGGTGGGGTCCCATAACGTGGGATGCGATTTCAGGTCTGTCGCTCATCTACTTCCTGTTTACCGACTTAGTTAATTTTTGACAATAATGTCCAATAGTAGAAAATTTTCGTAACAGTTTTCTCAGCAACTATTTATCATAGTCACTTGATATTTGGTATACAGTTTTAGGGTGAGGTCCCATAATGTGGGATGCGATTTCAGGTCTGTCGCTCATCTACTTCCTGTTTACCGACTTAGTTAATTTTTGACAATAATGTCCAAAAGTAGAAAATTTTCGTAACAGTTTTCTTAGCAACTACTAATCACAGCCTCTTGCTATTTGGTATGCAGCATCAACATGGGCTCCCATAACGTGGGATGTGATTTCAGGTCTGTCGCTCACCTACTTCTTGTTAAACGAAATCCGGCCATTTCTGTCTTTGACCCATTTTTGTATCCAAAAATAATGTTTTTGTAACTTTAAATATTAATACCTCAATGGAAAGAAATACTTTTTATTTGCATTGTGTGAATATCCATCCCACCTTCATATTGCCTGCCACTTTTAAGAAATTATAAGATGTGGAACAAGTGGAAAAAATAAACAAAAAAACAAGAAGTTAAAAATCTGCAATGGAAAACAAAAGCCTTCATCATGGGTAAACAGCTACTGCCAACCATTGTACATTTTACCTCAAATATAACAAAGTTATCATGGATGGCTTCTATTAGACACCACTAGTCTTTCAAAAGGATAAAAAGGACTCCTATGATGGAGCTCTCAAAAAGTTGCCCATGATTCTTATCTCCCCTGAATGATTTTGGTTGACAACAATCAAATTTCTTCATGGACATTTTAATATGATGTACTTCCCTTATGTCAAGTTTCATCTAACTCCATCAAGTTGTGAAGGATGAATTGGCTATACAGGATATGAGGAAAGACTGACAGATTGTTGGCTAGTGCTAGAGGAGAGAAATATATGGTTATAGTGTTTACTTTGACTGTTACAAGTGTAAGAGTGGGGCTAAAAAAGCTAAACCAACACATTAAACTGTGGGGGAGTTAACATACCTTTTGGTCACATTTCACAGTGTGAAAAATCCTGGTTATAAAATGGTAAATGTCAGGTGTGTAGAAATGTTCATAACAGTTTTCTCAGCAACTACTAATCACAGTCACTCAATTTTTAGAATACAGCATCATGCTGGGGTCCAACATGTGATTCTATTTCAGGTCTTTCGCTCACCTACTTTCTGTTTAACAAAATCCGGCAATTTTTGACTTTGACAGATTTTTATGAATTGTTTTAAAAACAGGCCATTTAGCTTGAATGGATATAAAGATATAAGATCCCACATTACAAAGATCAATAGTTGCACACATATGTTTCATATTTTATTATTATCAAAAAGATAGAAATAACATTCAAAGAATCTCAAAATGATGTGGAATGTAATTTGTAGTCATAAATTGGAAACAAGATTATACAAAATCATTAATATATACAAATATCAAGAAAAACTATATACATGTGTATACTTGAATATAACAACTGATGAATTCAAGGAGTGATTATGTTTGCCTGCTGTAAAAAAATCAAATTGCTTAGGGAGCACCCATTTGATTTTTATAGGGGGTTGCTTTAGATTTTTCCTATGTCCTACCTTTTTATATTCTGAAAATTTAAGCCTGAATTTTTTTTTAAATTTACTATAATTTTTTCAGCACAAATCACCTTACTGCCATTTTTTAATTCAAAACACTTTTCTGCCTTTTTATTTCATGATTTTTGGCACCCCCTAAAAAATTCAATGGTTGCTTCCTCATTGTCAGATTTGATAATTTGCATGAGACAAAAAGTCCAAATGACATAATGATTAAGATGAATCAAAACTGACAACAATTGCATTTTTATTCTTCAAGAATAATCTTCAAATCCTTCACTCACCATATAATACTAGAAAAGCCTAATATATACCATCCCCCAAAGAGGCAAAAAAATATTTAAAAAGATTGTTCACATAAGGATCAATGACATTTTTATAAGACTGACTTAAGGGGGTTGGTAGGAGGGGATCTCATCCTGGACTTAAGAAAAAATTAACACTAAACCCTGCGCTCCCTGCAAAAATCTTTAAAATCCTGCAATTTTATGGGTGGATTACTGATTCCCCAGTGATTAAGTAAGCCTTTCCCCCTGTTCCATAATTGGTCCTTCCAACCCTCACTTATGCTGACAGTTAAATTCAATTGTGCTTGATTGCAGTAAAAAGTAGCATTTTCAAAAGGATTGATTGTGATGTAATAGCAGCCCTAAAATTTCAAAACAGGACGTTACTTGAAATCCATTCAAGTTGTTCATGAAAATACCGAAATCATCTTTTTCATTCATCATTATTCTCTCATTCAGACCAGTAATTGATTATTTGAAATGATTTCACTTTAATCTGAGCATTCAGAACTGTTTAGATTCAATTGCAACTGACTCAAATATAGTACCGGTAAGTGTTAAAAGAACTTTATTTTGTATTTTGCTCCTACATGTAAATGTATATAAAACCAACAAGTGTGGCCTCGCCTGCCTCACTAAAATCAACTACCTAAGCTTTCATTTCTTGATATAAACACAAAAAGTGTGATACCCATATCAGATGCCTAGCTATTATACTTTTCAAGCAATTCATCGTCCACACAAGTATTACAAAAAGTATTCTGCCTGAAAAAAGACCCAATTTTACAGAGTCACTAAAGTATGAAAATGGGGTCAGGGTCACACGGCATGGTGACAGTTGCGTAGACTATAACCTGAACTGCCTGTATACCCAATAACAGATGCCTAGCTATTATACTTTTCCAGCAATTCATCGTCTACAAAAGCCTTACCAAAATGATTTTGGCCTGAAAAAAGACCTAAGTTCACAGAGTCACTGAAGCATTAAAATGGGGTCAGGGTCACACGGCATGGTAACAGTTGCATAGACCATAACCTTACATGTCTGTATACCAAATATCAGATGCCTAGCTATTATACTTTTCCAGCAATTCATCTTCCACAAAAGTATTACAAAAAAGTTTACAGCCTGAAAAAAGACCTCAGTTCACAGTCACTGAAGCCTGAAAATGGGGTCAGGGTCACATGGCATGGTGACAGTTGCATGGACCATAACCTGAACTGTCTTTATACCAAAAATCAGATGCCTAGCTATTATACTTTTCAAGCAATTCATTGCCACTAAAGTCTTACAAAAAAGTTTACAGCCTGAAAAAAGACCTCAGTTCACAGTCACTGAAGCGTAAAAATGGGGTCAGGGTCACACAGCATGGTGACAGTTGCATGGACCATAACCTGAACTGTCTGTATACCAAAAATCAGATGCCTAGCTATTATACTTTTCATGCAAATCATTGTCCACAAAAGTCTTACAAAAAAGCTTATGCCGCCATAAAGTAATACCTATGTCTCGCCTTCAGCGACTTTTCGTCGCAGGTGAGACAAAAATCATTTACATATATTTACAAATTAAAGTATAAAAAGTTTTAAATAAATATGATACAGCGTAAAATAAAATATATAAAATCACAATTAAAAATGAAATTCTGCACACTTAACAAGAAAGTGGACATCAAAGCAGGCTTTGGATATATACATTTTAGTACATAGGCTCTTTGAGAAAAAAACCTGCAAATACAACCAATTTTTTAAATAAAATGTTGAGATGAAGATATTAATTGAAGTTAAAAATATAAATTGAAAGTATCTATTTAATACCTACTGCACTCAGATTAGAACAATGACAAAATAGAAGAATAATGCTTACATAAATACTTACATGTAAATGGCATATATACAGAAATGTAATAAAAAGACAATTTAAGAAATCATTTACTTTACAAGAAACTCATATGGCACAATAGTATATTTACAAAAATAAAGGCATTTCATAGATTATACAACTACTGGAAAGAACAACTTATTTACAAAAACTATTTACATTATCTCAATTTATAAAGTCATTTTTAATACATGTAAAATCTTTTAATAATCTTTAAAATATGTCATCATAACCAATCCAATTAAATTTAGACCATAGAAAATTTTATAAAGTTTTATACATCTACATTCCTGTTCTTTAATCCTATAAAGAAATTCCCCCAATTTTTAAAACTCTATCACTTTTCTCTTTTAGCTTGTTGACAAATCCATAACTAATATCAACCAAGCTGTTTCGTTATAAAAGATGTATGGTTAAAGAAATAAATAGCACTTCCAAAAATTGTGACATATATTTATATAAAGTCAAAAAAAAATTTTTTCTGAAGCAACAAACACACACAGATAAATTGTAACAAAAATAATACAAAATCCATTACACATGTAACATGAAAAATAACAAATCATATAAGTGTTTTATGATATGCATCAATAACTGCCTTTAAAAACAAGACATTATAAGAAGATAGAAATCTTGCATTTTAAAAAAAAACTGACAAACAAGTTCATAATGATATGTATGAAATATTGCATCACAAAATCCAACAACCAAATCATCACATAGAATTGTAAACCATTTTGTAAACAGTCACCAGTAAACACACTATCAGCACTAGTGGGTTATATAACAATGTGTTACTATGGTTACATTTGTCTGTGTTACAGAAACAGTAATTCACTGTCCTTTGGAAGGCGTTGACAAACTTTTTACACCCGAGATATCGATCTGAAATAGATGGAATATGAATAAAATGCATTAACAGTAAAAAGTTGATAAATGAAGACTAGTGGAACATACTTTAGTTATTTAGATAACTTTATGTTCAAAAAATTTAATGCACAGCTTCATTCATGTTACTTTAGATTATTCTGATAATTTTTATGAACAAATGTGCTTTATTTTTATATAGGATGGGCAATAAATAGAAATCACTAAGGCACTGGTCCGCTTTATGTTTATATGGGACAGGGCAATAAGTAGCCATCACTTAGGCACTGGTCCACTTTATTTTTATATGGGACAGGACAATAAGTAGCCATCACTAAGGCACTGGTCCGCTTTATGTTTATATGGGACAGGGCAATAAGTAGCCATCACTAAGGCACTGGTCCGCTTTATGTTTATATGGGACAGGGCAATAAGTAGCCATCACTAAGGTACTGGTCCACTTTATGTTAATATGGGACAGGGCAATAAGTAGCCATCACTAAGGCACTGGTCCACTTTATTTTTATATGGGACAGGGCAATAAATAGCTATCACTAAGGCACTGGTCTGCTTTATTTTTATATGGGACAGGGCAATAAGTAGCCATCACTAAGGCACTTGTTCGCTTTATTTTCATATGGGACAGGGCAATAAGTAGCCATCACTAAGGCACTGGTCCGCTTTATGTTTATATGGGACAGGGCAATAAGTAGAAATCACTAAGGTACTGGTCCGCTTTATTTTCATATGGGACAGGGCAATAAGTAGCCATCACTAAGTTACTGGTCCACTTTATTTTTATATGGGACAGGGCAATAAGTAGCCATCACTTAGGCACTGGTCCACTTTATTTTTATATGGGACAGGGCAATAAGTAGCCATCACTAAGGCACTGGTCTTTGTTTAGCTGTGGCCAATTTCCATCCGATATCTTTCAGTGCCTTGTTATGTGAATGTCATATTTTGCACACTTACTTCACCTACTGTGGATTCATTTATTTTTGTGGGTACCAATTTTCTTGGTTTGATGAGAAACAATCAGTTCGAGGATCTCAAATTCGTGGGTTTGGAGATTGCAGCATACAGATCAATAATAAATTTCCTTTTCATGGGAAATAAATTTTCGTTGGTAAAGGCCACCCACGAAAACCATATAAATTGATACCCCATGAATAATAATGAAACCACAGTATATTTTTTTCTTTCTGCTTGATGTAACTGTGTTCACGAAATGAATATCATTTTTTACAGTGCTGTACTTTTTGCATGTCAGGCTTGAACTGAAACATTTCTGTAAATATCAACTTTATGCCCCTTCTGAGGCATTTAAGTATCTGTCTGTCTAAGAATCATGCAGGGTATATGATAATGGTGATTTGTGATAAAAAATAACACATGGGTTTCTTTTCATTTTCTGAATCAAGATATAGTGTTATTGTTGAAAATCAAGTCTGTTTTCCACAATGTTCTTGGTCATTGGAGAAATCAGTATTTTGAATTGTATTGAAATGCATAGCAAGAAAAGAGTTATCTCCCTTGTTTACAGTATTTGTAATGCAATCTAGGTAATTCTTTTCTCTTATGACCAACATCATAGAAACAAATGGCTGTTGTTTTTGCTAATAGGTTTAATACTATTCTGCATTAGAAACCATGTTCACCCATGTTTTATTCTTTAGAAAGACTGGTACTTAAAATGACTAAAGAACTTTATGTCTGGTCCTCTTTACCTGCTGAATAAACATCTAGAACATAGATGTAATCTGACTGTGTGTAACATTTTCTCTGGGCTTGGTTTGATGCTGAAAAAAATATAAACCTAGTTAATTTGATTCTGTATTTAATATAATGCATCTAAGTCAATACATTTTCAAACAATTTTTCTAAATTATTTTTATCTTACTCTATTTTATTCCAAGGCCTTGGCTTATTTTTGTAGTTTGCATCCTGTACAATACAATACATTTGTGTTTTAAATTCTTGTATAATTTGTCATCTGGGGCATCTCTAAGAAGAGTCTTAAAAAAGACTAAACCAGCTTCTGGGGCAGTTTAAAATTATTAGCATGAATCTTTGTTGTGAATTTGTAAAAAAATGTTATTTTTAATTTAGTGTTATTCAATAAAGTAGATTTTGGTTTAAATTGTATCATTATTTTACACTGTGCCAAAATATTAAGGATAAACTTTCATTAAAGTCCTACCTTCATCCCAAGCTTTGACACACATGTAACATCCACTTTTTACACCAAGTCCATAGGCTTCAGCGTCAAACGGCTCTTTATTACAGGAAGGACATTCGTAACATGACACACCTCCAGCCTCATTATCATACTCATTCCCTCCCCCTGGGATGATATTCCCAGGAATCAACTCCTGCTCGTCCCATTTGTTCTGGAACTCATTAAATGTACCATCATTCCAACCTAAAAAGATATAACATAAAATAACATCATAAGCTTTTTCATAGTATTTTTTTTTTCTCAAATATTTCATGTCCTGCCTCCTCTAAGAAACAAGGTCATAGATCAAATAATCCACTTCATCTGCTGACTATGTAATGATTTGTCTGTTGTTAACTTGGGACAACATCATTCAGCCCTCTTGTATACTTTTCTTTTCTTTTCTTTTTGAAAGCAAATATGTAGTCTTGTTAGATAAAACATTGGTTATTCTATTTTCGTGATTTTATTTTATCCTATTTCATCACAGGGACTTGTTACGAAAAAAAAATTAAATACATGTACCTCTATATAAAATTTTTACCCCAAAAAATTAAATATCTCTATATGAAATTTTTACCAAAAAAAATTAAATATCTCTATAAAAATTTTATACAGAGATATTTAAAATTTTTTTCGTAACAAGTCCCTGTGATTTCATGAAACATGCAAAAAGTGTACTGCTTTTTTTATCTTCCTTTTTTCCTATTTTTTTAGTTTACTGCAAAAGTTTATTATCTTAGATTTAATAAACACTTTTATCTTAATATATTTTGAAAACATTGTATTGTCTATATTGTACCTCCAGGATTAACCCCTTCAGGATACAGATTATTAGGTATAGAGTGCTCGATCTGGTTTATGGTCAACAGAAACCCAGCCCTGTTATCCCGTCTGTTGTCTGTGACAAACTGTACTGTCAGCTCGTTCTGGGTTGTCCTGAATGACCTGAGGTTAGGGAGGTCACCAGAGTTATACATTCTACCACATATACCAGAGGCTGGGACTCCAGGTAATAATCTGGCATTATCTACTCTGGGACCTGTAAAATATTAAAACAAAATACTTAATTTTGTTGTTGATATTTATATTTCATTGTTTTACTCTCAAACAAAGTTTCATCATTTAGTTGCAAAAGTCAAAAATAAATGTTAAGGTTCAAATTCAGTAAATATAATGTAAATTCCAACAATTTTAATTTAGATGCCTTACATTATTTTCTGCTTTGTTTTTCTTCCTTTGTGCCTATCAGGAGTGCTATATATGTTTATGTTCCTTTTGATTTGGTACATATATTTTACCATATCTCACTTGAAGGATTTATTAAAAGAAGACATGTCAAACATTTTTTTTTTGTCAAATACCAGTTATCAAAATTGACATGCTCTTATATATGTTCGAGTACTGGAATATGTGTTGGAAAGACACAATTTACATATTTCCAAAATTTGACAACGCTTGGCTGTTTCTTTAAAAATTGATAAATTTATCTGTTTGGTCATTGTTGTAATATTTTTTGGCATTTTTTTTATCAAATTTAATATTATACCGGTTTTCCAAGTTTTCTACTCCTAGCGTGTCTGATGAAGGTTAATCCAGAAAAGCACTTCACACGCAGTGAAATTTTGCTATTGTACATTTTATTAAAATCATTTCAATATGTGGATCGTGTCTTTTTGGCACATATTCCATATTCTTTCGTTTTTTATATTATTTCAGAGTTTTGCTTTAGTGCCTTGTGGAGGTTGTAGAAAGCTTCCCTGTGCTTCAGTTGTATGCTCTTATATATTTTCGAGTACTGGAATATGTGTTGGAAAGACACAGTTTAATTATTTCCAAAATTTGACAACTGTCATATACAGTGATATACCGAAAACAATAAAAAAACAGTGACTCCCCATCAATGTTTTACCTTTAATGAGTTGTTCTGTGCCCTAATGGCAATAAAAAGAAACTGACACAGTTATCATTCTATTTTAACCTCTTCTGTCCCCTATTTTCAAAACACTCCACACAAAATTGAATACTTGAGACTCAACTGAGCCTGAATTAAACTTTAGTTATTAGTTGAGATTATTAACTTGAGATCCAATGATGAACTAATTTGCATACCTTTAGATTTAAAACTCTAGTTTGAGCAACACGAGTGTGGTTGAGTCACAACTTGAAGAGATTGAGAAATTTAAGGGTCACATCATTTAACTTAGAGGGGTGCCTGGTTTTTTTTTTGAGGGAAGGGGGAGGTCAGAACATAATTATTAAATTTCGAAGGCATTGCAATAATTTTTTTTATTAACATTAGCATTATTTTATATGGCATCAATTCTTTTTCAAATTATTTTTTCCAATCTTCTGAGACCAAAATATATTTGTCATCAAATATATATAATTTTCAAAATATTTTTGTCATCAAAAATATTTTTTGAAATATTTTTGTATGCAAAAAACAAGGCCTTGTGTGACTGTTTCTTTAAAAATAGATAAATTTATCTGTTTGGTCATTGTTGTAATATTTTTTTGGCAATTTTTTTTTTTTTTTTTATCAAATTTAATATTCTACCAGTTTTTCAAGTTTTCTTCTCCTAGCGTGTCTGATGAAGGTTAATCCAGAAAAGCGCTTCACACGCAGTGAAATTTTGCTTTTGTACATTTTATTAAAATCATTTCAATATGTGGATCGTGTCTTTTTGGCACATATTCCATATTCTTTCGTTTTTAATATCATATGTATTTCAGAGTTTAATTGGCTTTAGTGCCGTGTGGGGGTTGTAGAAAGCTTCCCCGTGCTTCAGTTGTATGCTCTTATATATTTTCGAGTACTGGAATATGTGTTGGAAAGACACAGTTCACATATTTCCAAAATTTGACAACGTTTGGCTGTTTCTTTAAAAATTGAAAAATTTATCAGTTTGGTCATTGTTGTAATATAATTTGGCTTTTTTTTTTTATCAAATTTAATATTCTATCGGTTTTTCAAGTTTTCTACTCCTAGCGTGTCTGATGAAGGTTAATCCAGAAAAGCGCTTCACACGCAGTGAAATTTTGCTTTTGTACATTTTATTAAAATCATTTCAATATGTGGATCGTGTCTTTTTGGCACATATTCCATATTCTTTCGTTTTTAATGCTAAGTGATATTAAATCTGAAACTGTGATCAGAATACCTACCATTAAAAAGTTTTAAATAATCATAACACTTTACAGGGTTCCCAGTAGCGTCAAATTCACCAAAGGAATCCACGTCTAGGTTAGAGAGACTGATTTCTATCTGATGGTTCTTTCTGCCTTTGATGTACACGATACAATTCTGTCCATCTTTGTAGTAGGTGTTCCCTGACTGTGACTGAATCTCGTCTCGGACATCCTGAGTAAAGCTATATTTAGTTTTGTAGTATTGTGTGTTTCTGCAGTATTCATCTGTACATATGGAACAGTAGTCAGTTGACTGGACAACAATGTTGGCTGAAATGAAAGCATTTATTACGTCAAAATTCAGTTCAAGATACTTCTAGTTTCAGGATTTCACAAAAAATACAACCACAATATTCAACAAGGAGCAAGCCAGGGGCTTCTGTACAGTAAAAATAATGATATACCTTTGACAAACAACAATGGCCGCCTTCAATGGAAGACATATAAATCACCTGCTCCTTTAAATATTCTGTAAACAGTGTGTACATTAGTAAATTGCTTAACACCATATAGAACTATAGGCTGCTTCTGTACAACTGCCAAAGGAGCTAGGTAGATCAATCAAGATAGTAAAGCTTGATAGAGCTTTAATTAATATCTCTCTTTGCTGTTTAGATTTGTTTCAATTTGGGTTACTGCAATATGAAACTTTTTCTCAATTTTAAGTGAACATATCTGGAAAAAAAAAACACAAAAATGTCATTGTTTTACTGTTAGACTTTTGGAGAACCATATTGCATTGAACTTTATGCAAAAATTCAAAAGGAAATAATTTTTTGTGAAAACAATTATTTCCATGGTAGACAGAAGAAGTGAAATATTAACAAAAGTACCTTTGAAAAAAGAATCAATAATTTCATGATGCACAGGGAAGATTTGTAATGATAACCATGATAACATGACCCTCACTCCAATACCCTTTGTTTTTGGTAAGGGTTCTCACCAATATAATTTTAACAGAGCACAGGGAAATCAATTAGCAACACTCAATTACACACATTACTAGTAAATGTTCATTAATGGCCCTCTATTATTTTCTTAGTATGTTACTTTACTCCCTAATCAATTATCCCATTCACTTTTTGAAAATTTCATATTTTAGTAAGGCAATTAATTGGTTGAGTGGATTTTTGAATTAAAACAAATTAAAGTAATATTACTTTAAATAATGAATGTTTTTTTAAAGAAAACTTAAAGAGTAAAATTTTTACCCCCATGTGCAATTTGGGTACAATTAACATGGGTCATTCCAAGGTGTGACTTAGGTGTCTTTTATAAGTCTGTTTTATCATCCGGACATTTCTGTATCATAAATATTAGAATTCTTTCTGTATGGATAAATAGAACAGACCTTTCTTTAAAGCACATCGACCAACAGTCATCACGAAATGGACCAGTCGGGTGAAAAATCAGCGTTCTGTCCAGTGAATCTGGTCAAATTTACAATTAACATGTTCAGTCTGTGTTATTGGTCAGGCAAGAATTTTCAGCTTTTTGGCGAACTAAGACTGACCAAAATTTTAAGCAAAAGTTGTTGCAATTTGGGTACTTTCACATTGCAATGTATACACATGCATTATGTTTTTGGCATTCTGGAGTTTTCAGCTTACTGATGGCTCGACTTTTTTCTTTACTTTTCTTTTTGGATTAGAAACATACAGTCGAAGGGACAAGCTGTTTTTCTTTCAAGCATTATCTATCTTCTGATTTCCGCACTCAGTCATTTGGTTGACTATAACGTGCTGTTGCATGTGTGGCTATATATAACAAAATGTAAATGTAAATGTAAAGATGCTGGGATCTGTTCTTTAAAGCTGTCTACAGTTGTACAAAGGACAGCTGATGTTGGGAGCAGGTTCCATTGTACAATAGTATGTGGATAAAATGAGAATTTGTAAGAGTCTTTATTTGTGTGAATGTGTTTAAAATGATAAGGATGCTTATTTCGCGTACAGGTGTCTGATGGAGTAAGTAGGTTTGATGGATAGATTGCAAGTTGGTGGTGAATTATTTTAAAAAGTACTATTAATCTTGTTTGGATACGTCTTATTTGTAATGATGGCCATTGGAGATGTTCAATCATTTCTGAAACTGAGCTGGTGTTATGAAATCTGTTACATGTAAACCTTGCCGCCCGTCGTTGGACCATTTCAATTTGATTTATTTGTTTTCTATTATGTGGGTCCCATACACTTGAGCTATATTCAAGTTTCGGTCTAACCAAAGACAAGTATGCTCGCTCTTTAATTTTTCTTGATGTTACTCTCAAGTTCCTTTTTAAAAAATTTAATTGTCTACTTGCATTTGCTGTAATATTATCTATGTGTTCATTCCATTTAAGGTCTGACTGTATAGTAATGCCTAGATATTTTGTGGATGTTTCAGTTTTAAGTGTATGGCCATGAAGGATGTAGTTGTGGGTGACTGGTGTTCTTTTTGATGTGACTCGTAAGATAGAGCATTTGTCTGGATGGAAAGACATCAGCCAGTCTTTTTCCCATTTTGCAGCTGCATTAAGATCTTGTTGTAGCTTTAGTGCATCGTCTTTGTTTTGGATTTTTCTATAAATTATACTATCATCTGCAAATAATCTTAATGTACTGTGTTGTAAATATTCTGGAAAATCATTTATGTATATCAAAAAGAGTATTGGGCCTAGTACGGTGCCCTGCGGTACGCCAGAGGTTACAGCGATTTTTTCAGAGTTTTGGCCGTCTAGTACATTGTATAACTGTTTGTGTCCGATCATGTAAAAAGTCGCCAATCCATTTCAGGGTATTGTTTTTTATGCCATATTGTTCTAGTTTGTATAGTAATCTTTTGTGAGGGACTTTGTCAAAAGCTTTGGCAAAGTCCATCACAATAATATCAGTTTGTATATTTGGGTCGTTGTCTTTTGCAAGGTCTTGGATAAAGGATATCAACTGAGTTTCACAAAGCCATGTTGTAAGTCACCCCATAGAAAATACAACTGAGATCACACCAAATCTCAATGGGATCTCGCCGAGATCCCATCTCTTAGGATGAGATAGGGTGGGATTAGGTGGGAATTAAAGAAATAAAAAATCCCATCCGAGATTTACTTGTGGGATCCCACCTGAGAAGTGAGAAAAGGTGGGATGGAGTGTGAAATAGTGGGATCAAGTGTGAAAAAAAGAGATATGGGATAATTATCTCCCTTTGCTTTTTACCAATAATATATATTTTTAAATCTTGAGAATTTGAAATGGGTTTACAAGTAGTATAACTTAATGAGATTTCTGTCTTTTTTTATTTTAAACCTTATTTGGGCATATGGTAATCTTATTTCTTATATTTGTGCATTAAACCTGTCAGTTGAAGACCTTTTGAAGCGTTTTACAGAAATGGTTCCACATATATAGGGATTGGGAATTTCTCTTAGTATAGAAATTTGACCTTATGGTGTTGACATGTAGGATATCAATTAGAAGAAAGGTGTTGAAGAGATAAAGAACAAAATATGCAGTCAATCTAGGACAAAATGTAGGATGAGTGTAAATTCTTTCAATCTTTAATGGAAATGCCTGTTGAGATATCATGGTAACAATAAACAGCTAGTCACTAAGAGTTGTAGACATTAAATTTATTTTTTCAGTTTAGTGATGTTTTGGAATAGATTTACCTACAATGTGCATGCAGAATTTGCTAATTGGGATTGTAAACTGATACATTAATTTTTTTCTGAAAATAATAGAACCATGTGATCTCAAATTTTCCCAAGAGAAATAATGTGGGATCCCAGTGGGAAATAGATGGGATCCCAGTGGGAAATAGATGGGATCCCAGTGGGATATAGATGGGATCCCAAGTAAATATCCCACCTTTTGGTGTGATCCCTAATGTGATTACAGCTGGGATCCCGTAATGGATTTTCTATGGGGCATATAGGATGTTGTTTGATTCTAGGTGGTCCATCATTTGGCTTGCTATGATGTGTTCCATTACTTTACAGAGTATGCAGGTTAGTGATATTTGGCTATAATTGATGGCGGCATGTTTGTCACCTTTTTTGAAAGCAGGGCAGACATTTGCATGTTTCCAGTCCACAGGTATTGTGTATCTAACGATTTCTGGAAAATGAGTGTAACTGGAGTGCAAAAGTGTTCTTTCATTTCTTAAGTACAGGTCCAGTGGCTTTATTTGGATTAATATTATGCAGGAGTTTTTTTACACCCTGTTCTGATATTTTAATGTTATGCATATCTGGGTAAATTGACGGTTCTTTTACTGGCATAGGTTGTGCAGATGATTCAGTTGTGAAAGCTTTTTGAAATTGTTTGTTTAAAATGTTTGCCTTTTCCTTGGTGTTTAATGTGAGCATACCATCTTTTTTAAGTGCTGCAACCCCTGAGTTATTGTTTCTCATGCTTTTGATGTATGAAAAAAGCTTTTTGGGGGTGTTTTTTCTACTTGTATTTTCATTTTCATCAATTGGTATGTCAAAGATCATTTTCTCTATGTATTGCCAGTAGGCAGTTCTCATGTCTGATTGGAGTGACTTTTTGAGTTCTTTGTATCTTTTTTTCAGATCTGGGTTTCTTTTAGATTTCTTGTGAAGTTGCTTTGATTTGTTTATTTTAATTCTTATTGTATCTGTAACCCATGACAATTTCTTTTTATTAGTTATTTACTTTTTTGGTATGTTTTTATTTATGGTGTCATTGAGGTGTTCTTTTGTAAGATTTTATATTGTCCCTCATTTTAATATGTCCTTTAGACAATTTAAAATGGTATATACTGTCCAGGGACATAATATTGTTATGAAATAATGTCCTGGACACTTAAAATCTATGAAATTGTGTCCATAGCTATGAAAAATTGTCCTTCATATTAAATGCTGGAATGGACAAACAATTTCTCTATTTATACCTGAATAATTACTCAGCAATACAAGAGGCTCCCAGGAGCCTTAATCGCTCACCTGAACTACACAGATACATATAGATAGTAGATATTATTGTGCTTGTCCATATGCAATTTAAATTTCTGAAATATCTCGGTTAGTTTTCAAGATATTGGGCTTAATAAGTGCAAAATTGGGCAAAAAGTACAAAAAAGGGCAATAACTCCCACATCAGCAGTCAGATCTTTTCCAAAATTTCAGGACAGGTACATCTTAATATGCTGATTACTTTTGATCCTCAAACAATTTTGATATCTGAAAACAGTTTTGAGTCATTAGCAAAAAAATGAAATTTACCCCTATGTTCTATTTTTAGCCATGGCGGCCATGTTTTTGACAAATCAAAAATCTGAACGATAGAGTTGTAGCGTATAAGCGTATTAAACAAGTGTGCCAAGTTAAGATGCAGTTGGTCTTAGGGTGTCAGACAAGTGAATATTGAAATGAAATGAAAAAATGATAAGTTTTGTTGTTTTAGGACAATAACTCCTAAAAGAAATAGTCCTACAGCTTTGACCTAAATACATTTAATGTAGATCTTGAAGTGCTTTAATCATATGCACTTTAAATTGTTGAAATGTCTTGTTTAGTTTTCCAGACCTCAGAATTCCATCAGTTTCTATCATTTCCATCAATTTTCTGATAGAATTTGATGGAAATTGATGGATTTCCGTCAAGAATTTGACTTTTTGATAGAATACTGATGAAAGTTGATAGAAAAGTTAAAACCAATGGAAAAAATTCCGTCAACACATGCTTGATGGAAAAAATTCTACTATTTCCATTAAAAAATAAAACTGCTGACGGAAATGTTAATAGAAAACTGATGGAAAATTGTCTTCCAATGGAAAGCTGACGGAAAATTGATGGAAAATCATCTTTCGATGGAAAGTTGGCGGAAAATTGATAGAAAATTGATGGAAATTATCTTTCAATAGAAAATTGACGGAAAATTGATAGAAATAAAGATCATGACGGAAATTGATAGAAAAGCTTGATGGAAAAAATCAGTAATGTTAGAGTGTAGCGGAAAAACTTGCACCTGCTGAACTATTGACGGAATCTTGATGGAAAGTTTGACCTAAGTGCACTTGATGATGTCATCTATTACATCATCAGTTTTTTAGTCATGATTTTGCTAGCAGAAGATAACATGGTGTCTGTTCAATGAGATAAATTTTACAAGATGAAGATACTGTAAGTACACAAATTTTATTCATCTATAGTGCATGTATTTCAGTTGTTGAATTACTTACACAATTTTAACTTCAGAAGTTAAAATTTTGCAATTTTGATGAATTATTTCCTTTTAAGATTCAGAAATACATCAAATTGTCTAGCACAGCAAACACATGAAAAGAGAGTAGGTTTATTCAGTTGCAGTTTTAGATTTTTATCGCATATATAGAAAATCATTTATTAAAAGTATTTAGTTATGCCATATCCCCCCTTTTTCTCCATTTCTTGATACACTGGCAGGTAATAATATTTTCTTTCCAAAGTATAGACACACTCATGCTATAGCTGGATGGGTAGAAGTTGTAAATGACAATGCCCATAACAATACACTAAAGTCAACATAAGCTCTGTATAAATGAAAACTTCTTTGTGTAGATTGAGGTGTGATATTTTGCAGAACTTACATGTATTATGCTTTCTTTAATAGCAAATTGTCTGTTTCCTAATATAAAAAAAAATGAAAACAATGCTCATTTACACTTCCATTTCACAGAAAAAATACAATACATGAATTAATATTTAATTTAAATTTTCAAATTTTAGGTACACATCTTAGGTCAAGGCTATTGGCCTACTTTTTCAGCCATGAATGGTCCGATGGAAATATTTCTGTCAGTTTCCATTCTTTTCTATCAGAGAAAAACGCTAACTTTCCACTGAGATTCCATCAACTTTCCATCAAGATTTCGTCAACTTTCCATCAAGATTCCGTCAATTTTCCATCAAGATTCCGTCAAGATTTCATCAAGTTTCCATCAAGATTCCGTCAACTTTCTATCAATTTCCATCAATTTTCCATCAAGTTTCCATCAATATTTTCCGCTACTTTTTTCCATCAGTTTCCGTCAAACAAAATTTTTGATGGAAAACAGTGCCAATACTCCATCAAGTTCCATCAACCTGATGGAAATTGATAGAATTTAGTGATGGAAATTTGACGGAATTCTGATGGAAATCTGAGGGAAGGGTATATGGCTAAATAAGTGAGAAAAAAAATTAAAAATCCAAAAAAAGGGCAATAACTCCTACATCAATTGTTGGATCTTCTTGAAACTTTCAGAGCAGGTAGGTCTTGAGATGCTGATCACTTTTGATTCCCATCAAAATTTTGATATCTGTAACCATTTTTGAGATATTAGCAAAAAACTGCAATTTACCCCTATGTTCTATTTTTAGCCATGGCGGCCATATCTTTTGACCAATCAAAAATCTGAACGATAGAATTGTAGCATGTATGCTATTAAACAACTGTGCCAAGTTTGGTTGAAGCTGGATGTACGGTGTAAGACAAGTTAATCTTTGAAATTCGGGGGAAAAGTAATGAAAAATGGTAAATTTTGACGCTTTAAGGCCATAACTCCTAAAAGAAACAGTTCTACAGCTTTGACCTAAATACATGAAATGTAGATCTTGATGTGCTTAATCATATGCAATTTAAAATATCTTGTATAGTTTTTAAGATATAAGGCAAAATAAGTGCAAAATTTTGAAAAAATCCAGAAAAAGGGCAATAACTCCTACATCGGTTGTTGGATCTTCTTGAAAATTTCTGGGCATGTAGATCTTGAGGTGCTGATCACTTTTACCCTTGCCAGAATTTTGATATCTGTGACCGTTTTTGAGTTATTTGCAAAAAACTGCATTTGACCCCCCTGTTCTATTTTTAGTAACAGCGGCCATGTTTTTTTACGAATCAAAAATCCGAACAGTAGTTTTGTACACATAATGCCACTAAACAACTATACCAAGTTTGGTTGCAATTGGACTTATGGTGTCGGACAAGTTAACGTTTGAAAAATTGTTTACAGACGACGACAGACGACGACGACGACGACGACGGACGCCAAGTGATGTTAAAAGCTCACATGGACCTTCGGTCCAGGTGAGCTAATAAAAATTCATTATTTTTTTATAATATTATGACCTATCAAAATGGGGATCCTTATTATTAAATATTTAATCTCAAACCTGAATCTATGAAATAATGTCCATGTCCATGACAAATTGTCCATCATAATGCAGGAATAGTCATTTGAGATTTTTCCCCAAATATTAGTGTATTTTTAAGAAACATTTACAAATCAAGGAGAGACATATAAATAACTACAATAAAAAGTTATCATTGCATAAAATGTTATTTTCTAACACTTTTTAATTTTTCATTAATTACCTGTATCACCTAATGATTAAGTATTCAATTACATGTATGCTGTTGCAGGGATTGGGAAGGCAGCAGGCTATGACTATGAGCCATTGGCACATTAAGAATGAAAATGGCCTTCTCTCATCTAGAATATAAATAAAAGGCCCCTTGAAATTTAGAATTTCCGTGAAAAAAGTGGTAAATGGCATTTTGCTTTAAATTCCATCCAAATCCCTGCTGTTGTTTCTTGATCTTGTTGTTTCTGTCATATTTTTCCTTTTGATGTCAACAATAAAAATCTGTTTTGAATGTATAGTATTGAGTCTTATAATAACAAAATTTAGTTATACAATCACTAATTATTGAGTTAAAGAAAAAAATACTGTAAAATTGCATAATGTCCACTAGAGCTGTCATTCTTAAAAGGACCATTCTAAATGGCATAAGAAGATAAAAAATGTCCACCTAATGGACACTATTTAATAGCAGGGGGCACTTGCATTGGAAATAGCAACTTTTCTGGAAAATACTGTCCTCCTGGACACTTTATCACAGTCCTGACACTTTTTTGCCTTACACTTTGAATATTGTCCAAATTTCATTTATGTTACATTGGTTATATTTTTCTTGTATTGTTTTAGTCATTTTGATAATGTCCATTTTGATGTTATCCCAGTTAGCCTTGTGATATATTATATTAAAGTATAACTCGAACTTCGTGTGTGATAGAAAACCTGTTACTTTTAGAGCATTGTTAATATCATTAATACTCTCAGGAGATATACAGTTAAACCCCGGTCCAAGTTCTACATACCCATGTGGCTTTTGTCATCAATCGGTTAGATTTGACCACTTACGAGCAGTCTGTTGTGATGAGTGTAGTATTTGGTATCACTCGCACTGTATCGAAGACAGTGTTAACAAGATAGACTTTGAACTTCTTCAACACTCGAGTGTAGCTTGGTTATGTGTCAAGTGCAACACCCCAAACATAGATAGTTTTACATACCATTCATACGAACTCGAAATAACCAACCAGTTTAGTGTACTAAGTAAGCTATCGAGCATACCCTCTATTGACTCATCGTTTAGCCCTACCGCGTTTAGTAGCCCAAAAACGAGGAGACACCTCTCGTCCACAAGTTCAGCACGTACCGAGTCCATGGCCAGTGTTAATAAGCTTCCAAGTCATAACTTGCGTGTTCTAACCATGAACTGTCAGAGCATTCGAAACAAACGAACCGACATTGCTGAATGTATAGACTACTTTAAACCAGACGTTATTCTGGGTTCAGAGTCTTGGCTATCCTCAGAGCATAAAAACGCTGAAATCTTCCCGGAAGGGTACCACAAAAATGTCTATAGAAAAGACAGAAATAAACATGGTGGCGGCGTCTTTGTAGCATTCCATGATAGATTTGAGACTTTAGAAGTAGAAAACAGTAATAGTAAATGCGAAGTCGTGTGGGCCGAAATGCAAACAAAAAGTAAGAACATTATTATTGGTTGCTACTACCGTCCTCCGAGTGCTGACATTACTTCCCTTGAGGAACTTGACATTTCAATAAATAACATTAGATCTAAATGTAAAGATAAAATACTGATTCTCAGTGGTGACTTTAACCTACCACATATAAACTGGTCAAATTCAACTGTAAAGCAAAACTCTAGTCAGACCAACCAACATCATAAACTCCTAGAGATCTCACAAGACGCAGGTCTTCAACAAATGCAATTAAATAAAACTCGACTTGATAACAACCTCGACCTCTATTTTACAAACCATCCAACATTAGTTAAATCGTGTGATACCGCACCTGGATTTTCAGATCACGACCTGATAGTCACAGACTCAGACATTAAACCAGTATATAATAAACCAGTAAGACGTAAACTATATAAATTTAAAAAGGCAGACTGGCCTAGTATAAACATTAAAATGGAAGAATTATCTACCAAAATAGTTAATATGAACGCATCAGTCAACACCAAGTGGAATGAACTAAAAAAAGGCATTTTAAACATCATGAATGACAAAATACCTACTAAATTATCATCTAAAAAGCATAGTATGCCCTGGATTTCATCTAAACTCAAAAAGAACATAAAACGTAAGCATAAACTTTATCAATGTGCTAAACTGTCAAATAAGTCAGATGATTGGGACAAATATAGACTTCATAAAAGAATCTTGCAAAAAAACATCAGAAATGCACATTGGAATTATGTAAATGAAACTTTAAATAAAAGCATAGAGGAAGGAAATAATAAATCCTTTTGGAAGTATATAAAGGCTAAACGTAATGACAATGTCGGGGTCGCAGCAATCAAGAGTAATGGTATTTTACACCAAGATAGTGCTACTAAGGCGGAACTACTAAACGCTCAGTTTAAGTCGGTATTTACCGTGGAAAATCATAATGAGGCCCTCCCAGAAATCGAGGAGCAAAGTTACCCAACCATGCAAGGCATAGATATTAATGTAAACGGTGTTTATAAACTTTTGTTAAATTTAAATGTCAAAAAAGCGTCTGGTCCGGACAATATTCCAAATATGATTCTCAAATCCTGTGCGAAGGAACTTGCACCAGCTGTAACATCAATTTTTCAACTTAGCATAAATACAGGTGAACTACCAACTGATTGGCAAAATGCCAATATATCTCCGATTTTTAAGAAAGGAAATAAACACCTTCCAAGTAATTATCGACCCGTCTCTCTTACTAGTGTATTATGTAAAACTTTAGAACATATAATATGTAAAAACATTCTCAACCATCTTGAGAGGTACAAAATTCTAACCCATCTACAACATGGATTTCGCAGCGGTCATTCCTGTGAAACGCAACTGATAAATACTATGCATGATATTATGAAATCATATGATAATAAACATCAGATCGACCTTGTAATATTAGACTTCAGTAAGGCCTTTGACACTGTACCTCACCGTAAACTGCTTCATAAATTGTCAAATTACGGAGTCCGTGGAAATGTAAACTTATGGATAAGAAACTTTCTTATAAACCGCCACCAACGCGTCGTAATAGACGGGATATCATCTTCCGCTTGTCCAGTTGATTCTGGTGTTCCGCAGGGAACTGTTTTGGGGCCGCTTCTATTTTTATGCCACATTAATGACTTACCCAAAAGTGTATAATCTCAAGTTCGTTTGTTTGCGGATGATTGTTTACTTTATAGAACTATAAACTCTTTAGATGACCACTTTAAACTTCAACAAGATTTACTTTCACTTCAAAAATGGGCACAGACATGGGGAATGAAGTTCAATGCGTCAAAATGTTATATTATGTCAATTCATCGTAAAAGGGTACCATCGACTTTTAGTTACTCGCTTAATGATCATAAATTAGAACAAGTAAATGAAAACCCGTACTTGGGCGTCATTATAAGTGATAACCTGAAATGGAATACACATATTTCGAAAATATGTAATCGTGCAAATAGCATCCTTGGCTTCGTACGAAGAAATTTAAAACACAGTAGATCATCCTTTAAAGAAACTGCTTATATTTCATTAGTCCGCTCTATATTGGATTATTCATGTGCGGTTTGGGATCCGTATCTACTAAAAGATATAAATCAGCTTGAAAGCGTGCAACGTCGGGCCATCCGATTCGTAAAGAACGATTACAGTCGTTACAGCAGCGTCACAGAAATGATCAACAGTTTAGGGTGGAAACCACTAGCGGACCGCAGAAAAGAACAACGTCTTGTGTTTCTTTATAAGATCGTAAATGACCTGGTGGCGCTACCCACTGAAACCCTGGATCTGACCTATAACAATCGTACTCAACGAAATTCCAATAGCAAATCTCTAAAACTGTTATCCTGCAATACTGATATATTTAAGAATTCATTTGTACCTAAAACCATAACTGACTGGAACTCTCTACCGGATTATTGTGTCAACTCAAAAACAATATCAGAATTTAAAAGTGCTCTAACACGAAACTTCAAAGCTGCTCAGCGCGACTAGTACCATTGGCGCACTCTCTAACCCTGGAAGAACCGTACTCATTAGTGAGGCACTTTCCAGTACCTAAACAGAACAGATACTGGGGTATGACTCTGGGTGTTTTTTTAGTCATTTTAAGAGAAATTGTGCATTCTGCAAACACAATATCATGATCTGCATTACCTATGGGAGGCATAACTTCTACTTTATTGTTAAAGTTTGGTGCATTTGTCAATAAGAGGTCTAGAGTTCTGTCCCCTCTTGTTGGTTTATCTACAATTTGTTCTAGGGAATGGTCATTTATCATATCAACGAGAGCTTGGACTTGGTGTTGTTTTGAGTCTGGTTTGCCTGGAATTACAGCTGGTATTTTTCAGTCAATGTGACCAAGGTTCAATGTGATCTGTGTAATGCTTTCATTTTGTTTTTTGTCGTTTTACATATAAATATTTACCCTTGGATTTCAAAAGTGACAGAGACAGACAGAAAATTAAAATGTAAACAATTCGATATTCCATGTTTCAAAACCGGAAAACAGGTAAAATTGACAGGTAAAAATGAATTATCTCCCTTACGACACATTTGAATGTCTGGTTAACAAAAAGCCAGTCCGTTAATCATAATGGAGCAAAATTTAAGAAAAAATAAATTTCTTTCAGTATTAGTATGATGACCTGAAAAAAGTAGCCGTCTCTGTAAGAATCATGCAAAACGCAAAATTAGTGGCAGATGCATATTTTTGAAAACTAGTTCTTTTTATTGGAATTTGATCTTTATAATGAGAAATGAATGTAAATTAAATTTTAGCCCAATCGGTTCATAAGTTCTCGTTTAATACACAATACAAATTTGGTTACATTGTGTATGAAAATAAGTACGGGGAAGAGTGCCGCCAATTTTTTTTTCTTAACAAACCAACCAAAAATATCACTTTAAGTATCCGACTGATATTTTTGTTGAAATTCAACTAGAATGGCCTACTTTTTCAGAAAATATCAATAATTTTTACAGACCCTTCCGAACTTTTGAGTATAGATGCCAAGAAAATCGGTTGGGTTGTGTATGAAATAAGTTCGGGAAATTTTCCCGCCAAAATTTTTAATGTCAATTTGCAGATAGTCTAATGGACCGATTTCACTTAAGTTGATATTTTTCGTTAAAGTGGTCCAAGATGAATAACTAGCCAAAAAATTGTTAAAACCTAAGATAATAAGTAAATCACCTTTTGCATGATTTTTACTGAGACAGGCTCTTAATATGCAAATATGCGAAAATTGAAATGATAGATGCTCCAGCTAATGGAGGGATAACAAAGAAAGTTGGCGTATTCGCGTATTGCATAAAAAATCTCGTTTTTGCACTTTTCGCACTTTCGCATTTTTTAAAATGCTGAAACAAGAAAAGGGAAATTGCCGCATGAGGTGACCATTTTTTATGGCACGCCATATTTATATTTATTCCTCTTTAAAGATATCTCATAAGATTTATAAGATTTCTCGTATACTTTATAAGATATCTTAATATGATTAAGGCCCTGCCTTTTTAGCGAGCATCGAAAATCTATATACCTTTTGAAAATAAATCCATGTGCGCGACCGGCTAAGTTTAACGTAAAGAGGGAACTTTTAAAAAAGGAATTAAATATTAGCAAAGTCTGACCCCACCCAACCCAAATCATATGCACTTGAGAAAGTTGTTGTTAAAATATCTTGGATCAATAACTACTTATTAAAAATTCAATTATTTGTGCAAATAATAAACAGTAACATTCTGGGAAGACATTAAGCGGGGGCGTGACGTCATTTTCTTATCAGAGTATTTCGCGCTTCCTCAACAGACCAAAACAACATTCAGATTCTGACAGGTTTTGTGAGATTTTCTGAGTATCAGTGTTTTATTTGAAGCATTGGTAATAGAGGTACATTAAACAACCTGGCGGAAAAAAAACGGTAAAATAAAAATATCATGCGGGACTGAGGAAAGTGAGTGAAACCCAAAAGGATGGGACCTTTTATTTATCATTATGAGTAGGTTTTATTCAGTAAATTTATGTATTTCTTTATCTTATTTTATCTTACTTAGAATTTAACAAAGCTTGGTCAGTATCATGCAGCAGCATTTGGTATGACTTGTTGCCAATTAACTGGTCTCCTGGTTAATATCCTAAGCGGCCTTCCTTCGGGGTCACCGGATATAAATATGAAGATATGAAGATTTTTACCCAGGATCCCAGGTTATGTTGCCAAAAGCTAGCTCGGTAATTTCCGGAAAATCGTTTTTCAGCGGAAAAGACCGAATGGTGTTTAAAAAAAAATCTGTGTGTAAAAATAAACAAGTGGATGAATAAGGGTTTTATCACTGTTTTTGTATTTCATTTTTTTTATTTTTGCATAACAGATTATGATGTATCCTTTTTATAAGTCCAGAGGGTTGATTGTTTCACTTGCTCCGTGTCTATTATTTTTTTCACTCCATAAAAGTAAACCTGTTCCGGTTTTATCGTCAGTATATTTCTGGCACATCTCAAAATATGCACAATGTCGTAGGGCTCGCATCTGCGATGCTCGCTATTAAATATATAAGATATCTCATATAAATGGGAGTTTATAAGATATCCTATATAACATATCAGATATCTTATAAAATATATAAGATATCTTATAAAACAAATAAGATATCTTTTAAAACATATAAAATATCTCATAAAGTTTATAAGATATCTTATCAAGATTATTTGATATCTAATATAAGATAATTTATAAGATATCTTATAAAACGAATAAGATTTCTTATAAAACGAATAAGATATCTTATAAAGTTTATAAGATATCTCATAAAGTTTATAAAATATCTTATAACTTTTATAAGATATCTTATAAATTATTCATATAATTATCTTCATAAGATATCTTATAAACTTTATAAAATATCCCATATGTTTTATAAGATATCTTATAAACTCCCATTTATTTGAGATATCTTATCTATTTAATAAGATATCTTATAAAGTATATTAGATAAACTATAAACTTTATAGGGTATTTTATATTTTTTATAAGGCCTCTCATAAAATTTATGAGATATCTCATATACTTTTTTAGATATCTCATTAAGTTTATAAGATATCTAATAAACTTTATAAGATATCTTATAAAAAATAATTTATAAGATATCTTATATATTTTATAAGATATCTTATAAACATTATGAGATATCTTATAAACTTTTTCAGATATCTTATAAACATTGTTTTAAGACGATATCTCACTTTCTTTTAAAGATATCTTATATAGTAATTAAGATATCTTATAAAATTTATAAGATAACTCATAAATTTTATCAGATATCTTATAAAATATATAAGATATATTATCAATTATTTTTATAAGATATCTCATAAAGCTTAAAAGATATCTTATAAACTTTATGAGATATCTTATAAAGTATATGAAATATCTTATAAAGTTTATGAGATATCTTTAAAGAAGAATAAATGTAAAAACGGCTTGCCATAATTTTCAGCGATTTTCTAAAGTATAACTGCAATTTCTGTTGTATCACTTCATTTACTTGAATACAATATGTTTTATTCGGGCTTCAAAAAGGACTGTTCCCGAAGGTTATTTAAAATTTGGCTTTTATTATGGGAATTGAAAGCTTGAGATTTTGAGATTAGACAAATATGCTGGATGTTAACGCCCTTTTAACTTGATGACAATTAACAAACTTCAGACTCTCTGGAACCTGAATCGCTCACCTGATATCTAACGTTAAAGCTTCTTACCTAATATGCAACATGGTCTAAATGTACTTTGTAAGTAACATTAAAGAAACTAGATAGCATAGAAAACAATCTAACGACCAAGAACACTAAGTTACAAATCTGATGATTTTAACCATGGAATCATTTCTGCATGTAGATTCCAATGATCTACTAAACCTTTCTAGCACTTGTGGTTTTCAAGATAAAGAAAACAAGCTGTGAAAATGGTTAATTTTGACGATTAAGAGGAAATAACTCCTAGAAGGAGTCCCCCAACAACTTCGACTCAATGGAGAGTTTTGTAGAGCTTTTGGTGCCGAAGGAGGGTTGCTTCAAATTTTCTTTATCGATTATACATTCGAGCTAAAAGCCAAAAACTAAGGTCTAACCCCCTGTTCTATTTTTAGCAACAGCGACTAAATTTGGAGTGCACGAATTTCACAAGCTTTGTAGAGGACAAACTAAAGACCAAGTGTACACCATATATGCCTTCAAGTTGCATGCGATCGTTTTGATCGTCATAGCCGTCACGGCTCAGCAAAATGCACACATATGTAATAGTACGGTTTTAAAACGTTTTTACAAACACGATAGCTCTCTACAAAAATAAGACAGTCATTTTCACAGCAATTGTTTTAAGAATTTTTGTTATTCCTAAAAAAATTAAACGTCTCTCAAAAACTGACTTTAATTCAGAATATTCAAGAAAAATATAGAGCCTTTAAGGTAAGACAGGGTATACCACGGAGATGATCCGACTCAAATCAAAAGTATTAACCAATTTAATGGTATGACATTGAACGCATGAAGCATGCATACCATGCAGTTGTTGGATAAAATTCTACCATTTCCTTTTAAGCTGTACACATGTTCATGATATCACAATGCATGAATGACAAAATTTCACGATTTGTTTGATACCGACTTTCACATACTCAAACACCTTATTACTTAGGGAATGTAATCTCATTTGTTGATAATCAGATCAAGATATAACACAACTGATTCATTCAAGTAAATAACAGAGTTTATAAACTTCCGCGGTTTTGTTTTAAGATTTAAGACTTAGAGTAGTTTGAAAGACATTTAAATAAGAATCTGACCTCGAGTTTATCAAACGGTAATACAGTATCTGGAATTGTCACTATGTTCAAACTTCTTCTGATCGTTATTTTGGCAAAAACATTCTTTATATCCGGTAAATATATATATTTTTCTGTCTGAATTATTTCTAGTTCTATTTGCAAAAAGCCTAAATTTTGGTTTTGTTCAGTAATAATAGCAAAAATTGTCAAAAATAATCGATATTGCTTTTCGGCGAGTGATGATAACTTGCTAAAACAAGGTTATCGATACCACAAATTAGTCAAATCCTTTACTAAATATGGACATTTTACTGAAAAATTAAACTGTACAGTTACGTCGATTTTTGATTGAAAAAAAATATCACATCCTGAATTTTATGGAAATGTAGTTTATAAGGCACGGAAATTCAAAAACAATCCTCTGGACATGGTAATAAGGCTTAGAAAGAATACGAGTTGGAAGTTTTTTAAATTTTCAAATTTGATGGGTTAATAGTAATTTTAAAACGTTAATCTATGACCTTTTGACTATTATATTGGGTTTTTTTTAACATTACAGCGATCAAATATGTCGTGTTTTGTGATGATATGGCACTAAATCATTAGTTGTTTGAACAGGTCGAAGATTTTACCTTTTAAGGATAATGTTTTCGTCAAACTTTTAACCAATAGTTTTTGAGAGAGTATAAATAAATACGATCGCCAACACGTGCTTTTTATGAAGTAATAAAATATAACACGACTCGCAAAACAAATCTTTAAAATGAGCGATGAAAAAATTTGTTGTTGCATTTGTATTAATGTCATATTAAAAATAAACATATTAAAGAAACAATTTTTCACCCAAACAGCTTTGACAAGTAGGGAGATTTTATGGTCATGTTTACCTTTTTGATTGTCCATTGACCAATCCACTTAATAAAATAGAAGTCAATAAGTGGAACATAACTTTACTTTATAAGGAGAATTTACCCATGTTAAACACAATAACGTTTAAAACCAATGATATTTGGTTTTTTCGAAATATGAGCGAGGAAGTTAAATAATACATGTTTATGTAAGGAACTTTTCTATCAAACCGACGAAATAATTTTACCATTTTTTCCCATTTGAAAGGTCAATCTTTTACAATTTTGATTGATTAATAGGTCAAACGAAATCTAGAAACCCCGACCTGTTGAAGTATTATGTTGAATTTAGAAACGATATGTTTGATTTTTTTTACATCAGTCGATAAATGCTTCTTAGCTAGCTGTCAGTAACTGCGAGTGTTCTCACGAGAGCTACTTTACGTCTCGTTGTACCCGTAGTGCTCTTGTCTCAGGTTCTCTCTTGGTGAATTTAACTTTTATCGATTTGATTTTTAAAGTGTGTTATTTTTGTTTGTACGGGATTAACAATGGGGGAAGGTTGTTTTTTGTTCTGTCCAGAAATGGGTCTTTCGTTGATAATCTAGGGATTTGTTTGAATCTTATATATTGTATTTTTAGTCTTGGGTCAATGCAAGACGGCGAGCAACGACCTCTGGTCATGTTGAAGACTGCTAACTGTTTTCCATTGTGATTTTTTAAATGCAGTTTCTTTATGCTAGTTGTGTCGCGTGAACACTTATTCCACATCTCTTTATCGTCTATTAATAAGAACAGCTTAAATTTAATGTTAATCCTCCTAAAAAATTCGTTCAGTGACAGATTTTATACTGTGCTTGACCACATGCTGCTCTACCCATAAGTGATAATCTCAAAGTACAATACTGTATAAAACTACAAGAATCAACAGGATTCCGAATAGAAAACTAAAACTGCCCTATTCATGAAGTAGACTGTGAATACCGATAGATAAAGTAATGTATGACTGAATGAGTCTTCTCGATTAGTACAAGAACGAACATGCGTGCATTATAAAGTTTTTTTTTATGTTTTTATTAACGAAATTACTATTTTTAGTTTATTCAAGTCCGTTAAAGAGTAACCATAAAAGATGGAGTGAACAACTTTTTGGGCGGGAATGTCATTGCTCTTTCCACATAAGATGTCATGGTGACAATGAGTGCGTGCACCACGGCGAACACCACGGCCTGGTGATGAAATGCGTGTACGACTGCTGTGGCACACGATGTGAACATTTCTCTCATAGTGGTCAAATTCTTGGCTAACGAGGTAACTCATTGTACTTTTGATTGTGTAATGTTTGCGCTATACCGAAAACACCACACAACACATAGTTTTAATCTTGAAGTAAGTTAGATTTTACAGGGGGGAAACCAAATTGTATAACGCAATTTTCATTTTTGTCTCGCTTTCGACGATTATTCGCGAAAGGCGAGACATAGGTATTACTTTTCGGCGGCGACAGGCCCAAAACTCTTTGTTAATAATAGTGTGGAGAATGAGTATAATAGCTAGGCTATATATGTACAGACACTTTTTGTGTTTATATCAAGATATGAAAGCTTAGGTAGTTGATTTTAGTGATGGTCCCTGCCGGCCAGACATACATGTACCCGTAGTGCATGGCCACACTTGTTTACAGAAGCAACTTACAATTTGTCCATTCTTATTCGTGTCATAATCAGTGTCAAATTATTATTTTTTTCTTTAATTCATCTTTCAGAAAATCAGGACAACGTTTGGGAAAAAGATGATCAATTGTGAATGGTATTGCCATTATATGTTCTTTATATGAATTGCGTTTTTCTTTTGTATTAAAATATCCGGTTAACCTATTATGGCATAATTTTACTTTACAAATTGTTTTAGTTTGATATTAAACAAAATGTTAATTACTTAATTTATTCTCTTCGTAATGGTTTACATTTTAATCAATTCTTGCTCCTTCATTTCTTCTTTTATTTATCTTGTCCTTGTATATTTGATGTCCTCTTTTCTTTTCGTCGGTTGGTTTTCATCTCAAGGCTACATGCGAGAGATCATTTAAAACATGGATCTTTCAACCCATTAAGGTGCCCGAACATCTTGCAGATTTTATCCGAGCAGTCTCTGTTTAAGATACTTCTGATGAATGGTAAATATTTATAAGTATACAGTTGGAATGATTTTCTAGAGGACGACGAGGATGCCTAATCTGGATCTACAGCAACAAAAAACAACATCAAACAGATACTTCTTATTTTTGTAGTCATTTTTGTCTCACCTTCGAAGCGGAGCGAGACACAGGTGTTACTTTACCGGCGGTGAAAGTTGTATGCGCACCTCCATATATATATCTCAAGAACTATAAGTCTCAGGTTGATGAAACTTGGTATGCATATACTAGTACCAAAGTAGTAGATTAGCACACTTGCATTTCCATCTTTCGACCTATACCTTGATTTTCAGGTTGATTGACTTTTGACAATTTTCAATACATATAATAGCAATGTTAAAGTTTTGCGAGCACCTCCAATTCTCAAGAACTATAAGTTCAAGGTTTGAAATAAAAACTTGGTATGTATTTGTCGTTGTAAAAGTTTAGCACGGGTGTAGGTAATCATCGAGTTAGAGTTCGAGTTATTTTTAGAGTTCGAGTTGAAATTTGAGCTAACTGACTTTACAATAAAATTTCAATAAAAAATGAAATAATCAAGTAAGTAAAAATAAAATAAATAATCAGTACAAGCACAGCAATACACATGATACATGTAATAGATAAAAAAAAAACAATAAATAAATAAAAAAAATAAGGAAATATATGAAATATGATACTTTAAACATAAAACCCATTTTTATGGCAATAATCGAGTTACTACTCGAGTCGAGTTCGAGTTGGATATTTATGCAATTACATGAATGTTGTCAAACATAACACTTGTTGGTGTTTACTGGTTTTGTCTCTGCCCTTTCGGACTTTTAACATTCGGATACCCATTGACATTCAGATACCTCTGCTTCTTTTACTCATTTATAGATATATGTGTAGATATAATTAAAAACCAATAAATGTACATATTTACGTAATGTCACAAAGACTGTGGACAAGAAGCAAATATGTACCAATGTGGCAATCTCCCGCCCAATTTACAAGCGGGGGTATAATAAAAACTTGTTGTGGTATGCATATTCTCAGGTACTGGACCGACACGGCGGAATCCCCGTCATTTGTCTTTGAATATCTGAAAATATTATACCCCCACTTGTAAGAGAGGGGGCTATATTGCAATCACATTTTCCGTCTGTCCTTCCGTCCGTTCGTCCGTGACTTGTACCGTGGCCCCCCTCTTTTCAGGACAGCCGCGCATCTACTCTCTGTTTTCTTGGCGAACTTAGATAATTTAAGGGTAAAAAATACTGGACAATTTGTCGTAACAGATTTCACGGTATCTGGTGAAGGAATTGATTTCAAATTTGGTGCACAGCTTTATATGATGAGTTGTAACGTGCGTCCCCTTTCCAGGTCAGTCAGGCATCGCTTCGAAGAAGAGGGGGTTTCCTGTTTTACCCTTGTCCACCCGTTCGATCTTTCGTTCGATCCTCCGTAATTCTCTTAGCAACTGTATGACGTAAATGACTGGGTTTTTTTTATATATAACTTTATCCTATGTATACCTCCTGTTATAATTTACCGAATACTTTTTAACGCAAGGCATTATTTTGGGAGCGGGCGTATCACTTGTGAGCTATAGCTCACAGATTTACTTGTTTTCTATCAAATTTCTTGAATGAAGACAACAACAATCGAACAGTAAGGGAACGACCATTAGATTATTTTTATTGGGGGGCTATGGATATTTTTTTCGTCCCGTCTTTTTATTTTTGTCAAATCGAAGCCTGGAAATTTTTTTGCGCGCATTTTTTATTTCTATTTTTAAACTTAACATAATCTTTTTCAGGCAGAAACACCATTCTGCCTTTTTTTAATTCAGAGCACCGTCCAGCGGTGAGCCTATTAATTTCCTGATTTTTGGCATCCTGCCTTTTATTTCAAATTCATCATGAGTTAGTATCTCAAAGAAGATTGCTGGTTACATGCAGCAGAGTTGCAAACATAAATGATAAAGAAAGTTTGCAAAAAAATAAATATACAACTCGTTTTGTAACTCGAACTCTAACTCGATCTGTAACTCGAACTCTAACTCGAACTCGAGTCGTAACTCGATTATTGCAATGAAAAACACTATAACTATTTCGAGTTAGCTGAATTTTAACTCGTACTCGAATAATAACTCTAACTCGAACTCGATGATTACCTACACCCGTTTAGCACGGTTGCATCCCCATCTTGTGACATCGACCTTTGAATTTTTGGTTGAGTGACTAACAATTTTCAATGCATTACAATAGTATTGTTATTTTCTATAAGCAAAAACTATAATAAATTGGTTTATAAAACTTTATATCTTCATTTCTCAGTGTTAGACTCTCATCTTTAGAAATTGACCTTGTATCCAGTAAAGTTACTTTGATAGTTTTCATTGGTATTTTAGGGGAACGCAAGTTATTTTTTTCTTGACAATATATTAATAATTGTACATTGAAGTAACTAGGTATTCTGATGGTACCAGCAGCCAGGACATACTTTAGTGTTAAAGCTTGTCTGTTGGTACATGGTGCCTTAGATATTTGCATTCACGCTTGCACGTTGTGTGCTCTACTAACTGACCGGGAAATTTATATTTAATCTTCTACTTATGGAGCATGTTGATTTTTTTTTTCAGGATTTACAAAGAGCGTAACCTCTACATGAACATGAACATGTAATTTCAAAAACTGCTTTCATAAGGTTACGTTTGTCCTAGGACTTTGGTTAATAATCATTTACTCGTAGATAAAGCGGATCTCTCGGACCACAGTTGTAACGTGTTTTACTACTTGACTTTTGTGCCACTGCTGGCTTAGACTTGATTAGATATTTTGATTGTTTGTTTGGTGGGATTTGTTAATGACTTTTCGTAATTTTTACGTTGGTCGGAATTTAACAATATACCGGTATCCGAAACGACTACTAGTAATTGGCAACCCAATGGCTGCGTTGCAACGAACTGAACTGGTCTGCATTCTACTAGAGCACCTGTTTTTACTTTTATTTTTATAGGAGTTCGTGTTGCTTCAGTGGAAATTATTTCTGCTTTATGATAGTATCGTGGTCTTCGTTGTCTCTTGGTTCCTCAGTTTTGTTTTTAAAATGAACTTTAAGATTCGAATGCCCTTTTGGCGTTCCCTTTTTCTTACAGGCAATTTATATGAAACGAGATTTGGTATAGATTTTGTTTCATTCAAATCAAATCGGTTTCAAATATTTCGGTTGTTATTGAGAATAGAAGTGACCTACTCGGACATCCACAGGAATGGACACATGTGTCATCATCCATAGGATGACCTTATGGAACCTAGAAACAGAGATAGTCATGTTATATACTACGTAGTAAGATGAAGGGAATAGGATTAAAAATTGTGATTTTAATAGTTTTATGTTCGTATGGTAAGCATGAACATTTTTTAAATAGCCCTTTCACTTTGGAAATTGAGTTTTCGAGAATATGATTTTTTAACAGGCGTTTGGGTCTAGAATTTTATTTTTTTAATTAAAATGTGGATACAAAATATTCTGATACTCGCTATATTACTATATCTACAAATTAGTAGTATAGCGAGGGTCAAAATTTTTATATACACGCAATAAATAAAAGTACAATCCTACACCCAAACGCCTGTGGATTTTTTTCATACAAACTATATTCCATGTTTTTCAAATTTCATTTTCTAACGAGCTTCAGCACTGTTCATAACAAGAAAAAATATTTCACTCAATACGCGTCTGCTTAATAAATTAATGGTAAAAAATATACCGGGGTCAGTGAAAACTCGATACCGTGTTGCTAGCAGTGCTTTCACTGTGAATGGCGTCTTTTCTAAAAAAAATAATAATAAAAAATAAAAATTTTAAAAAAATTAAAAAACCTAATAAAATTGCAAATAGCTTATTGGTCAGATGAAACAGCTAGAGTTATGTACAAAATAACATCCAATGCGATAAATTGATTCTAAGTGTCATCACATATTGTTTTGTTTTTCTTCAAGACTTTCATTCTATTCAAGCATTGTAAATATGAGGTTGGTTTGGGACTTTTCATATAAAAAATCCATGAAAAAAATATAAAAAACAAACAAAACTTCCTGAAAACAAGGCATACATAAGCGAGTTCTCAAAGGGTTACTCCCGCTTAATATTTGACTCGATTTTTAATAAAAAAAATTCCAATCCCAAGAATGAAATTCGTGCACATCTCATTCCGATGTATTAAAAAAAAACATGAAAAAATGTCATCAAAATACATCAAGTGGCTCAGGAGGAGTTGCGCCGACGAAGTATGTGTACACCGCAGACAGATGCACAGGTAGAGAGGCATTCTAGCGAAAAGTAAGAATGCCCACATTCCACAAGGTCACATGTACATGTAGAATAAGTTTAATTGAAAAAAACCAATATAGTACGATGCACCATAGAGTTTATACAAAATTAAAAAAATAATCAAATTTCTACATTTAAGTCATGTAAGTATTGATGAAAATGATTATTAAAGAGCAACATTTAACCATAAGGTAGTATTGTTTGGTAACATAAACCATACAAAAACTGTTTGAGTAATTTTTTAATGTTTAGCTCTCTGTAAACCAACGAAGTTCAAAGGCCACGGAAACAACAATGGGGGCGACATAAGCCACTATTGGGGAGATGACATGTTTGGTGAGGGATGTAAATGTTCGTTTCACTTGGAATGCCACAGCGACAGTCACTGCCACCATATAGGTGCCACTTATCGATGCGTTTACACGTGCTGCGGCACACGATGTTTTAGACCTACAGCAAGTCATCATGGTAGATAGATGGCTCAGAAAATTAAGGTGAATATTAGATATTCCCATACGTTACGGCAGATACTATATGATGAACAAGTTGATGTTAAAGATAAATATGTACACACACAATCTAGCCACGACAAGGTTATGGAATCCTTACTCTAGAAATGAGTACGGAAGTTCGACCTCTCAGATGAGGAGTACACAAGTGGGTTTGTCGTGGTTTTTTTTTATATGTCTTCCTTTACTGGATTTGACTAGCTAAACCTTCTGGAGCACCTAAACTTAGTTCTTTCTTTTTAATAGCGGCTTTCGAGTAGAAGGTTGCTATGTTGTGAAATGCCTGATAGTCGTAACGTTGATCTTCAAATTATCTTTTGATACGTCTTTGCTTCTTCTGTAATTAAGGATTATATTCGAAAGTCCACTAATTGCCGCACAAATTACATTGTTAGTAAGATTTTTTAGGCACTGTTGCAACTTGTCGTTATTTAACCACGATATTTAACAAGCACATTGAGAGAAATACCCCACCCCTTGTTTCGTCATTGTTTGACAAAAGAGTAGCAAAGTATTAACATCGAAAATGACTTTTCCAACATTGATATTGAAAGCGCCTTTGGCGAGTTTTCAGGCATAGCAAAATCTTTTATCATGAACTTTGCTGTAATTTTGATTCCAACAATAGCAATATTATTGTACTGAAGTTTGCAGGTGTGTTTTTATTCAGAAGGGACAATAACCAAACTAAGGAGATGGTAATTTGAAAGGAAGTACTTGCTTCTATCACAAACTTAAATGATTAAAGTTTCCATTTGTTTTCTTTTCAGGTATACAAGTCAGGACTTCGGCATGTTAACCAGGACTGTTTTTCTTTAACAAGCATTAAAACTCTGTTTTCAAAACCCTGATTTTAGACGTTCTTGTTGATTTCCAATCTGAAATTAATTGTAACATCGTCGGTTTGTTTTTATTGTTCTACATGTAAGGAAATGATGAATAAGTTTGTGCGACACAACCTCCTTGCATGGTCGTAGATTATTTTTTGTCCCCCGCCGCAACGCAACGGATGGACCTAGTAATGGTCTACGTCCTTCCGTCCGTCCATGCGTCCGTTAAAAATGTTATATGAATAATGTGATTATATTGTCAAAGTAAATTTACAACTTAATGCAGAGGCGGGTGACATTGGCTACGTTTAGCAATCTTATCATTTCTAATGATGTAACAAAAGCAATTCCTGCACCTTTGCTGATATTTTATTTAAAGTTATAGTGAAGTTCATGTCAGACAAGTCCAACTATACTGAGCTGACCCTATAAGACCTCCTGCTATGGACCTGACTACTGGGCCGACCCTGTAAGAACTCTTGCTATGGACCTGACGACTGGGCTGACCCTGTAAGAACTCTTGCTATGGACCTGAAGACTGGGCTGACCCTATAAGACCTCTGGTAATAGACCTGACTACTAGGCTGACCCTATAAGACCTCTGGCTATGACCCTGACTACTTGGCTGACACTATAAGATCTCTGGCTATGACCCTGACTACTTGGCTGACACTATAAGATCTCTGGCTATGACCCTGACGACTGGGCTGACCCTATAAAACATCTGGCTATGACCCTGACTACTTGGCTGACCCTATAAGACCTCTTGCTATGACCCTGACTACTTGGCTGACACTATAAGATCTCTGGCTATGACCCTGACTACTTGGCTGACCCTATAAGATCTCTGGCTATGACCCTGACTACTTGGCTGACACTATAAGATCTCTGGCTATGACCCTGACTACTTGGCTGACCCTATAAGACCTCTTGCTATGACCCTGACTACTGGGCTGACACTATAAGATCTCTGGCTATGACCCTGACTACTTGGCTGACCCTATAAGATCTCTGGCTATGACCCTGACTACTTGGCTGACGCTATAAGACCTCTGGCTATGACCCTGACTACTTGGCTGACACTATAAGATCTCTGGCTATGACCCTGACTACTTGGCTGACCCTATAATACCTCTGGTAATAGACCTGACTACTGGGCTGACCCTATAAGACCTCTGGTAATAGACCTGACTACTGGGCTGACCCTATAAGACCTCTTGCTATGGACCTGACTACTGGGCTGAAACTGTAAGACCTCTTGCTATGGACCTGACTACTGGGCTGACCCTATAAGACCTCTGGCTATGACCCTGAATACTTGGCTGACACTATAAGACCTCTGGATATGACCCTGACTACTTGGCTGACCTTATAAGACCTTTTGCTATGGACCTGGCTACTGGGCTGACCCTATAAGACCTCTTGCTATGGACCTGACTACTGGGCTGACCCTGTATGACCTCTTGCTATGGACATGACGACTGGGCTTACCCTAAAAGACTTCTGGTAATGGGCCTGACTACTGGGCTGACCATATAAGACCTCTTGTTATGACCCTGACTACTGGGCTGACCATATAAGACCTCTTGTTATGACTCTTACTAAGCCACAGCACCGTCCAATGTAGGTACAACACCGCCTAAAGTAGCTACAATACCGCCTAAAGTAGCTATATCACCGTGTAAGGTAGCTACCTTAACATCCAAAGCCACAGCAACTTCCAAAGTAGCTACATCACCGCCAAGGTAGCTACATCACTGTCCAAAGCCACAGGCTGTCAGCACCATCCAAGGTAGCTACAACACCGCCTAATTAAAAGTAGCTATATCACCGTGTAAGGTAGCTACATCGCCATCCAAAGCAACAACAACGTTCAAAGTAGCTACATCACCGTCTAAAGCCACAGTACCGTCCAATGTATTTGTATTCTGGGAAAGCACATGTACATTTATTTTTTCTTAACCCCTCCATCTTTTTCAGTGGCAGTCAAAATTAGTTTCACCGATTGGTCTTGTGCCCCCACTTCCTCAACTTCATCATCATTACATGTTCATTTTATCACCCATGTCATGTTCATTATATCCTGATATAGCCGAATTTGCGCTACTTGCAACACTGACTTGCAATTGGGAGTAAAGCAATATAACTGACTAACATACTTTCTTGGATTGAAGGCATCTTAAATAGGAATAACATTTTGCTTGCAAAAAATAATCCTCATATGTCACAAAATAATATGTACGTGACAAGCATAAAGTTTCAAGAATCATTAAAAGTTACTTGAGATAGAGAGATTGAAATTTCAAAGGAGCACGTTTTTAATATTAGAGTTTAATTAACGAGAAAGCAAATGATAAATTAATTCATATTTTATGTGACTTATAACCTAGCTATTTCGGGTATACAACATGCTTTCTATTATTTTGATAAGAATGCGGAAAATTACATCTATAAAAAACGCTGCTTTTTAATTGAAAATGATAAATTCTTACACTTTTCAATGCATGCAATGCATGGCTTTTCTGAAGTGGCATTGGAGACGAAGTGAAACATTTCAACTTGAGAAAATCAATTAAAAACAAAAAAAAAACAAAAACCAACAGAATCACCCAAAAGTATAAAAAAGAAACATTTATATGGAATAAGATCCACAAAAGGAAGCCGAACTCAATCTAGGAACGCCTAACTATGTGCACTACTTCGCAAAAAGTTAAGAAAAAAATATTTTTCTTATTAACCGTAGCTTTGTTTTTGTTGTTGTTGGGTTTTTTTTGTGCGTGTAGAGAAAAAAATGTTCAAAACCTGCATGTTGAAAACTGCTTTATTTTTTAAGATGTTTTGTGTCACCTAGATCTTCATGTCTCACACCCGTGTTTTATGTTACTATCGGAGTCACAATGAAAGAGTGATGTTTGGCGCCATAAAACACAGCTTAACCCATCATTTCATTTACAATACCTTTACCAAGTCATGACAATTTCTTTGGAATGTCATCTCCTCGAATTTTTCAAGTTAAACTTCAAAATATTTTGATAATTTTTGGTCGAAAATAGAAAATATATTGTCTTATATACGAGGCTTTTTAGTTTTTTTTTCTATGAAAGGCATTGTTTTGTTTGCTTCGTGGTATACATGCACTTTAATGAACATGCAGATTCAAAATGATTCATTTGAAAATTTGTCAATGTTTAACCGGTCTTTAACTTATGCCTAAGTGAAGATAAGAAATTTGACAAAATCTAGATATTTTCTTGAAATATTAGAATAATAGCTGACTAGATGAAGGATAGACAAATTGCGTTCTAAATATGATCGAGTGTTTGCATAAAAAACTCTTAATTACCTACAAGGTTGAATTACAAAATTTTCCAAATGAATTAGATGCCTCCGTGAACTGACTGATAAAGATGCATCAATATTGTGCACAAAGAATGAAATATTATGCAATTGCGGATAAAAGCTTTGACGAAATGAAGATGAATTTGTCAGGGTAAAATGAACCAAATGTAATTTCCTCGGCAATTACGTAACCAACCGAGAATAAGACCAAAACCTATGGTAAGTGGTATGAGAGGGTTGTAAATACAGATTAAAAGACGTATAAAGCTCAGAATCATATCATTTATGAATGAACGCTATTGTCTTTTTTAATCATATGTATGTTACCTTTGCTTTGCTAGACGGCGAGCAGCGATAACTGGTTACACTGTAGGCTGCTGGTTGTGTTTCATTTTGGTTTCTGTGGGCTGTGTTGCGTGCTTTTAATACACATTTCGTTATATTCTATTGAAAAATGTAGTCATAATGAATCTATATTTGGACCGAGAAAAATAATAAACTCTGAAATATACATTTTAATGAAAAGAAATATGAACATTTTGTTGTTTTCACATTATTTTTGGAGATATATTGTTATAAATGGAGAAAACGTGATATAGCATACTCATTTAAATCTACCGACAAACACTGAAAAAAAACGCAATATTGAAACCAATTCAAACTAAGACTAGCGAAGACTTAGACATGACACAATTCAATGTATTTTCAAAATAGTAACCACGAACGGATTTTCAGATCAAAATATAATTTTCTTTTTAACACTTTGTCCTTTTCGATTTCTCGTTTGTTTTAATGACAATGATCATGGTCTTATATAAGTCTTATATATTGAAGGTTGAACGTGAGCACGAACGAACTATATTACAACTTAGGTGGCCTCGTCAGACAGATTTGTTTGCCTTAAACTTGGTTGTTATCGTGATTTCTAGTGTTTCTCTGTCATGTCGGATCAATGCAAGGTTTGCTTGTCAGTTGCATATAAGTTTTTGTAGTGAATTGATGAAGATCATATTTACACTTGGACAAAAGTTAGGAACCATTTGAAAAGCTGCATGTTTTTAATACATAATAATTTTCATACATTACTTTGTACATAAGATAATTAAAAGTATAAAAAATCAATTAATAAGCAGCTTTTTTTTCCATAGCGAACAGTGAACTTGATTTTACAAAAACGTGCTAAAATGTTAAATGAGTTTAGCTGGGTAAGAATTTTTTTCTTTTAATAAGTGTGTTTGATTTATTTTTAAAATTTGTGAAAGAAGCACTCAGCACCAATGGAGCATTCGAGTGTCAAAAGTCCGAAAGGGCAACGACAAAACCGGTAAACATCGACAGGAACAGCACGAAGAAACACAACACATAGAATCAACCGAACGGAAATCAACAACGTAAGCTGATCAAGTTTAACAAGAGTGAATTATTTTGAAATTTTATATTTATCGAAATTAATGTTGGAAAATGAAAAATGTTTGTTCGGGGTGAAAGTGTAAGGTACACACAAGTTTTGATGCAAACTTTTTCTTGATTTTTTTTTCATTATTTCACCATATTCGAAAATTGCAAATAACAAAAGTGGTGGTTTCACAAAAATAACCTGCAAAACACAAGAAAACATATGTGTCTTATATCAGCGTGAAGTGACTGACTGGGGAGTTTAACGTCGTGACTATACCTATATATAGGTCTGCAGCGACGTTATTCATATTCAGCGCAGGGATGTCCAAAACAAGTTTTATTTAATCCCTGTTCAGCGTGAAGGTTTTAAATAAACCTTATATATATAGCTGCTTCGATTCGAACTGAACCAATACCGGTTAATCGATACTGGAAAATATTTAAAATCAGCGGTCCTTAAGTCTAATTTAAGAATGGAATGTTTGTATTTTGATGTTTCATTGGCATGTAAAACCGTTGACCGTAGCACATTTTGAATGCAGCGCGCGCTAGCGCTTCATGTTAGAAATGTGCGACCAGTCAACGGTTTTACAACCCTATGAAACATCAAAATACAACTTCAATTCTTATAATAACTTTGTTTCTGATTTTACGTTTTGTTTTGTGGTGTTTGTTTGTGTATTTTGTATTTGCGCATTAATATCCAAATGTAAGGGAACAAATTTTAGTTGTGCGTATAGTATGGTCATAACCCGGCCACGGCCACGTGATTCTAGTGACATTTCATCGAGGTATGAAAGACGATTCAAGGTGTCAATTAACCAATAGAATTACTGCATTTTAATTATATGCACGGTAAATGTAATGCATCGAACCTATCGAACGTGAAGCTGAAGTAAACAAAAGAACTTGTTCGTGCCGGAAGTATATTTATAGGTATTTGAGGGATTTGGTGCTTAGTTAAAACTACAATGCTAGCTAGAACTTATAATACAGGTGTTCAGGTCAAACATATGTACAGCAAAACGCAAGCAAGTTTACTCCCAAGCAGCACGATTTCGGCTATACTCGGAAGGAGTGATACAATGAACATAAAATGATGTTGAAGTGGAGGAGATGGGGACACAAGACCAATCAGGGAGGAGAGTTTTGACTGGCACTGGAAATACAAATGACAACAAAGTTCCAGACAATAAATTTTGCTACGCCTGACGCGCGTTTCGTCTATTCAAGACTCATCAGAGGCGCTCTACCAAAAATATTGAAAATGCCAAACACTTTATGATTATGAAGAGCATAGAACAGTAAAACCAAAAATACCAAACTGGTGAACCAAATTTTTACTAAGACGATCAACCTAAGGCTATGTCTGGGGTAGGAAGAATCTTAGGGTTTAAACAATTTAGAAATTTAAACGGATAATTAAAGCTTTGATGTGTTCTCCAACACAAAAGTGTTGGTGCCGGAGCGGGCTAACCTCGGGGAATTAAGAAGTGTTGGGTAGGGAGAGGAAATATAGCCTCCTGCATTGGGATTCTACGGGTCCTTCTCTTACCGAACCCTTCAGAAGGGTTTTTAACGTGCGAGGAACGTGACATTTTTTCCAAATGCGGTGCACCACTGTGTTTGCAGTCGTGTTTTCTGCATTAACGCCTGACGACCCCGGCATTCATTATGACTGGGGTGCTCCATTCAACCACCATGGGCTTACAACCCAGCCGCTTTGTGGGCAAAGAGGCCTGACTCAATGTCAGGTTTCTTAGCGCATTTTTAACCGACAAGCTTAGCGCTGCTGTGGGTCTATTCGCCACCCAGAACCCCCAAGTGTGAAACAAAATGAGGCGCGTATGTTTCTGTTTTTGCTTGTTGTTGTTGTTTTTCTCTTTGTCATTTTAGAGTGTCAAAGTAAGCTATGTATGATTGGATTATTATGTGAATGTCAATAAACGTAATGAATAGAAGCCCCATCCTTTCGCATTAACTTAATAGCTTGTCTAGCAGTGATGATCCTTTATTAAATCAACTATACATGAGAGGAATAGATAAAGTTATAATTAGAACTTAAATTACTCGCTTATTGAGCAATGCCATTAAACATTGTCTATGATGAACTCCCTATAGAGGAGTCATGGTATTTTAAAACTTATTAAATACTTCCAGGATTAGACATGAATAGCCTATTGATCAGAAGCCCTTCCTGCTTATCATCACAGAGTAGATTCTGTCCTGAGACCCTATCATGTCCTCGTTAAGAACGTAATGAACCAATGTCTACAAAGCTATTTCCAAGACCTGTTTATTCCGCTTGGTAGGTGGAACCAATATGTATCAATGAAAGTGAACTTTGAGTTGTGTTTCCCAGCAGTTTTGATGAAAACTATCGCTGTTCTGTTCTGAAGGTATATAAATCGATGGAAGACATGCTATTGTTATGATATCGATGTCATCAATGACAAAGATAAGATTTATTTCATCTAAAAGGTAAGACATTTTTTTATTCAAAGAATCTTGTTATCTTAAAGACTATGGGTGCACATGTTTAAAATTCCCCCAAGTTTCAGTTCTGCTGTTACACTCGTAACATTCCCCAATTGCATTTTATCTGTGAAAATAAAAAGCATGTAATATTTAAAGCCGGAAAATCAAAATAAAAAAAAAAGTCCACACTAACAGACTGATATATAAGTTTATTCCCCAGTCTGCAGAAAAAACCGACGACGAATTGTAAAAAAAAAGATGTGAAACAACTTTCCATCGAACAAAGCTGAAACTTGACCACATATATGTTTAGTGTCGGTCAGCCATAGGTGACATACGTTCTTGAAGATTGGTTTTCAATCATTATCTGACAGTGTAAGTTTTATTGAAAACAATAATTATAATCATAATTCTAATTGTAGCTCTAACCAAAATCACCCATTCCAAAACAACCATCTCCTTTTTAACTCGTACAGTATGACATTTACATAAGATTAATGGTATTGCATGTCTAGTAACTAAAAGAATGATATACAATGTACATAAGTCGGGCAAACGATCTGCGGTTTGTCATGTTTGTTAACCTTTTCCGATCCCATTTTCTCTACTTAACATTTGACTCTCGTTTCTGGTGAAGGCTTTATGATGGTACAAAACGTTTGATTAAATGTGTCTATCATAAAAATATTAGTTAAATAATTTGTTGTGCTTTGTTTTGTATTGATTACGGTAAGACAGAAACTGACTCCGATTCACTGCCATTTGATGTATACTGCTATCATCTTTAACATATGCAATTCCCAATTGTAGAAATATAAAGTTGCGTATTCTATTAAAAGCGTTTTAAAATTTATATGAATACTTGATAGAAATGTTTGAACTTTGAGAAATAAAAAACATGAAGAAAATATTAGAAAATAATGTATGATCTAAAAAGACTATGATCGTACGCCTTTTATGTATTCTTAATACTTTAAGATATGATACTCGATAGTTCTATGAACACACTTTATATATTGGAATTCAAATCCAAACACTGTGTACATATATATTTATCAAAACCCTACAAAAGTGAGAAAATCGCAATGGTCAGAATATTGAGGTATCACCTATATAAGGCAGCAGCTATTTGGTTTTTATGTCTTTTTATTTTTGATAAAAATCGTTGCCTGAATTTTTTGCTACCTGGCGCGCACATTTATTTAATTGACCATAAATTGTTTAGCCAAAAACTGCATCATGCCTTTTCTTTTATTTCAAAGCACTGTCCTAGCTGCCTTTTTATTTTCTGATTTTTGACATCCTGTCTTTTTATTTTTATTTTTACCCCACACCCCCTAAAAATCAAAATGGTCGCTCCCTAATACATCCACGGATATTATGGTAAGCAGAAGAAAACAGACTACTTAAAATAATTTCATAATTATTAAAGAGAAACAATGAAAATCTATATAAAATAAAGAAATGGAGCCGTCGCACACGACAGCTAAACCCCTCGACCGTTTACATCAAAATGTTAGTCAAAGTGGCCTAAATCTGGAACAGATATCAATTACTATCCAAGATATACCCACCGTTTCCAAATATCATTCCTTGCCAAGATATGCACCTTAACTAAAACTTTAACCTGAATCATTAGAGCAGAAAATGTAGGTCAAGGTGACCTTATTTTGGTATGGATGCTGACTACTATCCAAGATGTACCCACTGACCCAATATCATCTCTTGTAGTTGCTGACATGTGGACCTTAACCAAAACTTTAAACTGAATTATTCACCTGGAAAATGTAGGTCAATGTGACCTAATTTTGGTACGGGTCTTGATTACTATCCAAGATGTTCACACTGACCTAACATCATCTCTCTACCACTTGCAGTTGCTGAGATATGGACCTAAACCAAAACTTTAACCTGAGTAGTTCATGCAAAAAATGTAGGCCAATGTAACCTAATTTTGTAACGGATGTTGGTTACTATCCAAGATGTACCCACTGACCCAATATCATCTCTATATCATTTGCAGTTGCTGAGAAACGGACCTTAACCATTACTTTAACCCAAGTCATTCATGCAGAAAATGAAGGTCTAGGTGACTCAATTTTGGTGCGGATGCTGGTAACTATCCAAAATGTACCCACTGATCCAATATCATCTCTCTTTCACTTGCTGTTGCTGAGATATAGACCTAAACAAAACTATAACCTGAGTCATTCATTTAAAATTGTAGGTCAAGGTTACTTAATTTTGGTACTGATGCTAACTACCATCAAAGATGTACGTACTGACCAAATATCACCCATTTATGATGTTTAGTTCCCAAGTTATTGATAAAACAAAAACCATTACGTGCGTACGTACGTACGTACGAACGAAAGAACGAACGAAAGAACCAGATTCTAGATCCCCTCCCCAACTCCCTTGGGCTCGGAATAAAAAGCATCTCAGCTATCATTTCAAAAACTAAGCGTGCATCATACAAAAATAGTTGTAGTCTGCTTAAGGAAGCAACCATTAGATTTTTAGATGGGCGGAAAAAAAATAAGTAAATAAACAAAAAATGCGCGCATAAGCGCACATAAAAATAAAAAATAAAAAGACGGAATAAAAAGTATCCATAGCCCCCCCCCCTAGAAGTTTAATGGTCGCTCCCTTAGCTATCCTTTGTTGTCTTAAATCGTATCTGCTTCAAACTAAAAAACGTATTCTACTAATGAAATTTTATTTTTCGTCGTTCATTATTCAAAAGCACTTTAATGAGCTCAGAGAATTGAGTTTTGATATTTTAACATGAGCACATAGTAATTGACTGTTTGAATACATATAATATTTTTTCTCGAGATTTTCACCCCCCGTATTGGAACAACTACTGCATTTCTACTGAAATTAAAATTCGCATATTTGCAATGGAAGTTCTAAAAAGGTTTGGCATGATAAATATTTGCTTACATCTTTTATTTTCCTTCATCGTGGTTTGCATTTCTCAGATATGCCATGAAGCACATTCTTTTATAATAATTATTCAACAAATCCCTTTAAAAAATGAAAAATGGAAATGTGAATTGTTGCACTCAGGCTTTAATTTAAAAATAAAGTATTTATGTATGAAAAAACTTCTTGTTTTTTTTAACTGAAAACCACTTATTGAATTCCCATCCACAATTTGGTAACAGATAAATGAGACGATGCTACTTTCAAAACTAGTTTTCATCTATAGCATGAATCTTCCTGGTAAGATACTATTTCCTCATAATAGAAAATAGTGAGAAGTAGAATAAGTCTACGCGACACACCCCACAATTAAGCGGCAATTTAGAAAAACCGCAATGGACAACCTCCAACAGCCTTCAACAAGGCCATTTGGCACTGCTCGTGGTTCTGCAATTGGTCCATGGTCTAAATAAAATGCGCATAATTCAAATCCAGTCCTGAAATAGTCACAGATAGACCCCCTTCTTAAACAATGAAAAGAAAACATCAAAAAGACAAGTACAAACGAAAGCTTTGTCAAAGATTCCTGGCTTAGGACAGGCATATATAATATGTGGCGGGGTTAAACTAGTTTTTTGGGCCCAACCTTCCCCCTATTAATATTCCTAGACAAAGCACAAAGACTAAACACACAATAAAAGTCAAATTGATCAAAGTCAAATTCCACTAGTAAGAGAGAACCTAAGACAAAAAAAAACAACAAAAACAAACAAAAGGACTGTAATGGAACTCTCTATAGAACACTCGCTGTTACTGACAGCTAGCTGAGAATCATCAATCGACTGATGTAAAAAATCAAACATATCGATTTTAAATCCGACACAACACTTCAAAAAATAATGATTTAGTGAAGTGTCATCACACAAAACCGACATGCTTGATCGCTATAATGCTTAAAAATGACAATAGTAAAAACGTTTATGGAAGTTTTAAAGTAAGTATTAAGTTATCAATATTTCTGCCAAAATACACTAAATTCCAAAATATTCAATTCATATCCTTTTCCGTAATAAATTTTGAAGACAATTTTTCATTTCTAATGGATTGCTTTTAAATTTATGAGATTTATAAAAAACGTTACCATAAAATTCAGGATGTGATATTGTTTGTACTTTCCCTTAAATTTCACGATTTATCAACTGGAATTTGGATATTGTTTGTACTTTCCCTTACATTTCACGATTTATCAATTTGAATTTGGTACATTTGTTAAAAGAAAAACATTTGAACGTTATTCACCAGAATTCGGGTTCGAGGGAAAGAGCATTTGCTTTTCACCATAATATTCGGGTTTTGGGGATAGTACACTTGTAGTAAACTATAGAATACGGGTTGGAGGGAGAGTACATCTTATTAAAATAAAAAAAAAACAATAATATGGTACATCAAACAGCATGACAAATCTGCAAGTAGAAGATTGGACTATAAGGATATTCTGCATTCCGTGTCATATCTAAACAAACTTCACTTAATGAATGTTAAGCAATGTTAACATTAATTATAAGCTAGATCTTAAGTCCATCTTAAGCACTATTTGACCATGAAGCCTTTTTTGAGACGGGTTGTTTGGTGTTTAACCTTTGAAATTGTGAAATTGCATATGCTCCAATAAGCTTAATTCATATGAAGTTGTTTAATAACTTTAAACTATTGTCTGAATTTGCTGCACTGTAATGATATTAAAATGCAGGTTTTTACGCAAATGTCACATGAATGTCTGATACAATGTGCATTCAAAATGCAAGAAGAAATTCGTTGTCTATAAATTAACAATTTAAATCAAATTTAAGATTTCAAATGCATTCGATGTAGCGAACACAAAAAGAAATTAACTTGCACAATTATTTAAAATGGAATGACATGTTACTGGAAAATAAAATGGATTTCTATTTTATTGTGTTGGCATTTCACAAAAGCGGTGGTGCTAATAAAGAATAAATTCGCTTGATTTAGAAATCTTAAAATCAACTCTGCAATAAAGGAGGAAATGATTTATTTATTGTTTGACTACCGCTACTGATTTCATGAATATTCATGCCATGTTCTGATTCAATAAATGATACGCTGAAATTCCAATTTATTTCCAAATTAAATTGTACAAGACAAAATAATAATGTCAGACTTGGTAATATCTATAACCACCGTACAACAAGCTTACCCCGAGTCAACCTTAGCAATCGCGTGCAATGCATAGGGCTATATCACAGAATATTTAAGAATGATTTATAACCCTGCAAAAACCATTTATCATTGGCCAGTGGTCACTGCTCTTTATTTGTAACAGAACAAATAGACTTACAGTATCAAACAGATAAAGATCATGTGCCGTGAAGCGGGATGGGGTGGTTGGGTGCTAAGTTCCCCGGACGCTGAAGTACATGCACTGATGCACTGATGCATGTTTTGATAAGAGCAGAATGAAAATACCTGGCCTTGCCCATTTCTCCTTTTCCCGTGGCAGCTTAATCTCAATTTTTTTTTGTGTCTTCACCCCACTTCGTCATGAGTTCATTTTATTTTATCACTTCTTTTCATCCATGTAACCAACGTGAAGACCAACAACGTTTCTAGGAATTACCATTCAAAATATTTAACTAACAAGTCTATGTTACCATATATGAACTTTTATAGAGAAGTGGTCATAAATAAATCTTTCATATCAGCATGAATACCATAAGATGCTTGCTTATCATTCGTCTCCGAAAAGGATATTTTACTGTTATTTGGTCTTTCTAAGTATGTCAACATACAAAAAAAAAATAACTATAGGTTCTGGATCATTTCTTAAGTCTGATTCAAATGTTATGAGGGCTTTGACTTTTTTTTTACTACGGAACGGTTAAACGTGTCACTACATTCGTGGAAATCCGTGTAGTTCTGGCAAATGAAGTAATTATTAGTGATACAACTGTCTGGAGTCTGGAAACTTGAATAAGTCTTACGAATAAATGAGACAGATTCGATTGATAAATACAGTTTGTTGATATTGTGGCGAAATAAATTGGTTCCTATTAGGTAACTAGGGCAAATAATGATTTTTGTATCGCACGTCCAAAATTTACGATGTAACAATATTATATTCGAAAAGGAGTATGAAAATTGAATTTTTAAAGTGTTTTTATTTTACAACGGGCCTTGAAAATCAATGGAACTGTCAATAAAAGGTTATGAAAATAAAAAGTAAGACCACAAAAAATATAAAGATAACCCAAAAGTTGCTCAGACAATAGTGCTATTTCTAATGGCTTGAAGCATATGGCAAGCGACGGAATCTTGGAAGACATGGTCCTGTTAAAATTGCTTGTCTCAGTGAAACATAAGACATTCATATCTTAGAAAATGGGTTTCGTTATTCCCGAAAAAGACGAAAGAAACAAGGTTCACACTTTCAGTTGTTTGACGATATCCTCGTTAAGGCTTTGTTCTCAAATCAGAGAATTAACGAAACCATGTACTGAATAATCATCTTGTTTGAAATTTCATCTCGAATTTCAATCGGTTGGTCACCTCAATGCACAAGTTACAACAATTAGACGATTTTACCATGTGTTTTCGTATCATTTTATTTAATTCTTTTTGTGAGAATATTCTTACTGTACATGTTTGTATATTTTAAGCTCGTACACTATGCCAATGCATGTTTACCAAATCATCTGAATTTCAGCTGAAAATACTTCTCATTTGAAACAACTGAACAGAATTTAATGAAGCTTGGTATGATTGGTCCTTACTTAGGGTATTCTGCACAAAGCTGTGTTTCGATTTTTGATCCGGTAAAAAAACATGGCTGCTGTTACTTAAAATAGAAAATACAATAAAATCACTTTAATTGTCTTATAACTCAGAAACTGTTACAGATAAGAAAAAAATATTCTAAGCTCCTCAGAATCAAAGCCTTTGGAAAAGTTTCTATTGGTTCTAAGTTTTCAGATGGCCCCTTAAATGGGTTATTGCATTGAAGTAATAGTCCACCCAAGAATCATGCAAAATTGAAGAAAAGTGATTCATCGATAAAAAGGCTACAGAGGTTTATTTTTAACAAAAGACTAGTAAATACATGTAACAATTTGCTCATAACTGCCTGGTCCTTGGAGAAATCTTGCCATTTTGTTACAATCAATGGTTTCTATTGAAATTTTTGACAATATTAAGAGTTATCGCCCTTTCTTACATTTTTTCAATGCATTCTAGATATTTTTTTTCTCTCAGGACCAGGGCTGGTTTGGAAAAAGAGCACAAAAGATCAAAGCAGGGTGCTGGTAGGAGTAACATATCAAGAATAGATTGGTGTAGGCTTTCCATCCATGAATCGCTCTTTGCATGATTCTTATAAAAAGTGGTACTTAAAAGGCCAGAAAGAGCGTTAAAATGTTTTTACCCTATAGAATGAAACCTATTGCAGACAGAGAAAAGATGTTGCTTTCTTAAACCTTCAGCTCATTTAACTCTACAAAAGTCTCCATCGTGTCGAAGTTGTCAGATGACCCTTTATAGGGGTTATGGACCTTTGAAGGTAAAAAATAGCAATTTATCATGATCTTATTTCATAGTAAGAATAAAAACTATTGCAGATAGAGAAAAGCCGGTGCCTACTTAAACCTTAAGCTCATTATAAAAGCTGTATATAAACAAATGCATCTATTGTGTTGAAGTAGTCGCATGACCCTTTATAGAAAAGACCCTTACGGTTTAAGGATCAGGTGAGCAATTCAGGCTCATGTGAGCCTCATGTTGACCAAACGCCGACGTCTCCGTGTCGGCTTTCAGATCAACTCTTCGTGGACATAAAAATAATACAAAGTAACCGTACTGGAATGACCAATCTCAAATACCAGAGAAGACAAAACAAATCAAGGCGAAAACATTCGGAAATTACAATGGTCCAGACTTTGTAACGGCTTTTTAAGGAAATGAGCTACTACATGTAGTATATAATCAGGTTTCATGGAGCCAAACCTCCCTCTCTCATTGTGATCAATCGAGATTAATAATTCCCGTTCGGCAATTTGTTGTTGCCGTTTTGTAAAATAATTCAATATGTTAAAAGCACATTTCACAAAAATCACGACATTAAGCCATTAGTTCTTGTCTGAATTCTGAAATATGGCTGTATCAATATTTCTATATATCACGTCCATTAATATAACTCCCTGTGACCAGACGAGGTCTGACTTTTCTATAAATCAAATTTGTCCATTGTCTGATACATCCATTCCTTCTGATCAAGCTTTCATCTCCAATGTTAGAAGATGTCACCGTTAGGTAATTTGATGATGATGAATGATGCAGTATAAATTTGAAAATGGAATGATTAATAAGCTTTGA